>JADPUM010000598.1:0-11520 GCA_016618105.1 Dendrobium huoshanense | reverse complement strand
TGATGACATATGCTGATGTTGGTATCGACGACCGACATCACCATTATTTGTGATATGAGTGTCAATGTTGTTATCAGTGAAAAACATCAACCTTAATTAGGTGTGAAGGGCTTAATGTGGTTGGCCAATACATCATTGGTGTTGATGATGATCAGACGATAGTCTGATCACAATGATCATTGGAGAAGATTATCAAACAATAGAGCTTTAGGATTGTTTAAAATTGTGAACTTTCTCCAAATTCAAGTCTTTTTTCATGAGCAAAATGGAGTTTATTTTAAGTTTTTTCAATAATATTTCGGTTATTTTTGTCAAAATCTTCAAATACTCCTTCGGTCGACCTATGATGATCTCATTTACTATATTAGATTCGTAAGGCATTTAAGCACCTTAACTACATCAAAATTGATCAATTTTAAGCACACTGGGTTATTCTCATTGAGACGCTTATTCTTACTTCAAACATATGATACTAAAAAAATCATTTGATCCTCCAATTGTATCATAAAATTCATAATTATACTTTGAGTGCTTGATTTAAGATAGTCCCAATTTAATTTTGTATTTCTCAAGATTTGCACCTAATCATGTGAATTTTTAGATGATTTTGATACTAGGAATGCCCAGAGATGGAACCTACAACCTTAACTTGAAGGAGATTTAAAAGCAAGTCTTATGAACTTTGTCCTTTAAGCATGATGACCCAGTATTTGGCGAAGGCTTGAAAAGCTTTTGCCTTGCTGTCACATTTTCTTGTTTCGTTATATTTTGGGGTTCAGAACTTATAACTTTGGTAGAAGTACGGAAACCCGGTATTTGGGTGATTAAGATTTTGTTTGTGACGGTTTTTTTAATGCTTCTTAAAGCAGTTTTTTTCAGTACAAAGATTACTAAAAAAATTGTTTTAAAAAGCATTAAAAAAGCCGTCCCCAATAAAGCCTGAATTTTTTAATTTTGATGTTGACGTAGCTTGATACATATACAACGGGTTTGAGAGCTCCACTTCTCCATTGCTTGGAAGATTGAGCTTGTACTCTCAATTTAAGAGGTTCTTGGTAAGTTTTATCCTCTTGGAATGAGTTTTGTTGAAATGGACAGAAACATTTTTGTGCAAAACATGTAAAATATTTTACCAGGGCTCCGCATCTGGTTCCTAGAGCTAGCATGTTTTAAGCTTCGGACAGCTTTAAGTCACTATTTTCGAAATATTTTTATGCTAGAAAATTATTGTAGAAAATAGTAAAAAAATTATTCCAAAAGAAATATTAATTTGATTTAGATCTTTTAAAAAAGTCTTTTGCAAATGTATTGCATAAATACTTTTAATTTGACCTTAGTTTATGGGGCTAAGATGATATGAGGTCTTAACTCCATTTATGGGTTAGTTGATACCTTCTACAAACAGCACCATACAGTTATACTCTTGGGTCTAATTGAGGCTTGGTTTGGTTATCTTATATCTTTTTCTAAAATGTAGTTTTAAAATTGTTGTTTGAGAGAACGGAGTTTTTTGACGTAGAAGGCTTCATTTGGTATTTTTTCCGATCCGGTATAAAAAACGTCAATAGGAGAAAAGGTTTTTTTAAAAGGGAGAAGCTAATAAATAATGCTTCTCAAAACAATACAAAAATGGAGTTTTTAAAAAAGTCTGCTACACATCCAAACATCTTCCACGCCTGCGTTTTCCAATTTCAAACGGAAAAAAGGAGAAAAATGGAGAAATACCGTGGAAACAATCAAACAAACGAGCCATAAATAACTTAAGCTTTTGAAAACAATACAAAAATAAAGTTCCTTAAAAAACATTTATGCAAGTGTCACAAATAAACAACACACAAAAAAAATTTCTTCCGTTACAAACAGAGAAGGCCAAAAAAAAAAAAAAAATCTAACAAAACGAGGCCTGAATGTAATAATTAGCACTTGTGTGCAAAAATTTTCCATTATCGGAAGGCCAATCATTTTTTGAAGGTTTGCCATTTCTATCGAGCTCTATTATGGATGGTCATCGATCATTAAACCTTCGCTCAATTAATAACCATTAAACTTTCACTCGATTTAGTACATAGAAATCTAATCTGCCACTGCTGACTGTTTCTATTCTGCTATATTTACATTTACATATATAATTTGCCGCGCAATTCAAACAATGTAAAGGGTGTAAGGAATTATGATCTTGCCTTGACAATATCAGTATTCTACTAGAAAATTTTATAAGGTTCCAGGAAAACTAAAAATAGAAAGAGGAAGAGAGAGTTCTAGAGAAAGAAGCCTTTAGAATTATATTACTAGCACAAAGTATCCATAATAATTATGTGTGCCAAGAATAACTTTTTGACCTGTGGTTAGAGAAATTATTACTTGCGGAGTCCGGTTAAGTTCATACTTCAATAAAAATGTAACACGTATTTTTGTACATAGTGTGTACAACTATACACACTATATACAAATTACAAAAGCATGTATATAGTGTATATAAACTTATATACATAATATACACATTGTGTATATAGTTGTATCAGGGGCGGAACCCCTTTGTTGCTAGGGGGGGCAATTGCCTCCCCTCAAAAATTTTTTTTTTATTTTACTCTTATTTAGGTAATTTTTAGTCTTTATTACAAGGCTTTTTAAGTAATTGCACCCCCTCCCACCCCCTAAAAATGTTAAAATACTATGGTCTTTAGGCAATTGCCCCCAATATTATTAAATACATTGTATATATGTGTTATTGTTAGTGAATGATGAACCAAATACAAAGAGAATAGTAAATCAAAATTTGTTACGAGGGCGTTGCCCCCGGAAATATCCGCAGGGGCGCTGCCCTTTGACCCCGCGACCTCGAACCCCGGCAGGGGGCACTTCGCCCTTGGTCCCCCGACATATATGCAAACATTTACTTATACGTTCCCCCCCCCCCCCCCCCCCCCTGAAAATTATGGCTGGTTTCTACCTTGAGTTGTATACAATGTGTACAAATTTATAAAAGACAGATGTCATTTTTTATTGAAGTATGGACTTAACTCTACGTCCAGACTCCTCACGTAATAATTTCTCCTATATTTATAATATTTTGAATGTTATATAAGAAGTTATATCTGGATCTCACAAAAAATGAATAAAAAATACATGACAAAATACGTGGTGAGTGACTCCATAAGCTGGGGCAAGCGACTCCGTCCGTAGGCTTGAGCAAGTGCCCACTTAAGGCTGGGCGAGTGATTCCTTGGGCTGGAACAAGTGCCTTCTCAGATTGGGGAAAGTGATTCTAGTGAATCCATCGCAATTCTTGGCCAATACAACCTGGCTTTCAGCGAGTCTACTAGCCTTAACCTTTCGAGTCTCAACAACTCGGCTCAAGGTATACATCTGGATATACAATGCGGGCTAATGTGATTGTTTTTACTTGCTGCTTGGTTAAGGTGTACTTGAGCGCCCCAGGAAAAAGAACATTTTTTTTGGTACAACGATCCGGTGCTATGTAGTCGAACGCCCCATCTTTATGTAGTAGAGCATCACAATGTTGTGTTCCCGAGAATCCCACCATTGATTGACAGAGAGCAGAGCGCCACAACGCTCGGGATTTGGCGCCGCAACGCTAAGAGTTTGAGCACCACTGTGAGAGCTCGTTTTTTTTATTTCCATCTGGGATCGTTCGTGACGATGTTGAGATCGTCCAGAACGATCAGAAACAGCTGATTTCTGGGTGGATCGTCCAGGCCGATTTTGGATCGTCCTGAGACGATCAGTTCATGGCACAAGTCAGTGAGCAAGGGTTTTTATCGTCCAAGGAAAATTGATCATCGTCCTGAGATATCGTCCTGGACGATTGGATTTTGTTCACATCGTCCTGGACGATGTGGCGATCGGCCGGGCCGATCAGGTCGGTTTTATAAGGAAATCAGCTCGTTTTGATGAGAGAGAAAATCATTTTTATATTTTCAAAATATCTGAGGAGAGAGAAGAAGAAGGAAAGTAAAGGAAAAGCTGGATTTCGGAGGCCGCGGAGCGCTTTTTGTCCGTCGCCGTTGTTGGATAGATTGTTTATCTCACGGTAAGGACTCCGAATCCTATTTCTGTTTTCGAAGATGTTGAGTTTTGGTCGTTTTGTGCACAGAATGTGGTTTTCGTTACCGATAAACGCGTACCGTTTTGTATTGACGAAACTTTCACCGCACAACTTTTGATATGTTATTGATATGATTATTCTACACGTTTTGAGTATTTTATGTAACGATTCTACCGGTTATTTTGGGTTCTGTGCGATTTTGATCGAATAGAACATTATCATGATGTTGAAAAATGTTGCTTCAGTACAATGGAAGTATTACAATGTTGTTGTGAACGTTCTGTATTAATTTAGTAATTTGTGAATTCTGTGATTTTTGTGTAAATTCCGTATACTGCCGTTATGCCGCGGATTTCCGTACGATTTCCGACTTTCTGCAATTGATGATTTGAATTGATATGCATACAAATGTGAATATGATTTGCAATATTGTTATGATTACCGAATACCGAAAGACAAGTGAAATCTGGTTGAATTGTTGGTTGGAGATTGATTGACTTGTACAGGATGGTGGGGCCGACGGGCTTTCCTTTAAACTATTGATCATAGATATATTGATTGGGAGGCATAAGGAGATTCTTATGCCGACGGGCGCAGAGTGATGACTCTTATTGAATCAAAGTATGGATTTCTACAACAGCACTATGGATTATCGAATAGCCAGTGATTGCACTTGTTCAGTAAGACTATTGTATTGAAATGCATGTGTTCGGCATTGACTCGTGATGGATTTAATTGCTTTATCGATTTGGATTTACTGTCGGATTTACGGACTTACTGCTATCGAATGATTTCATTGATATTTATATTCTGTCACTGTGCATTGCTACTGTTATAGATACTGTATGGATATTGTAATTGATTCATGGATACTATTGCTTCTAGTTTAGACTGGGCTTTATTGTATTGATTTTATGATTTCCTACCGATTGATTTAATTGACCAGATAGTATTGTTTTGATTGATACGATTGATTTGACTGATCGACTGATTTTCCACTGTTTGCGGATTCTTATGAGATTTGAAGTCTATTGAGCGAGCTTGATGGAATTCTTTCTACTGTTTTATTGATTCCTCTACCGCTGCATTGACTACTGATTTGATTTTCGTATTTGCATAGATTCATTGATCATGTGTAATAGACTGTTATGGATTTGATTGACTGACATGCATATTGTTTTCAGTATCGTGCTTTGATTTCAGTTGTAGGTATTAGGTGACCTGCTGGGCTTTTTGAAGCTCATTATATGTGGTTAATATTTTCAGGTCAGGGCAAGGGAGCAGGAGATTGAGGTTGATCAGGAATCTCTAGGTTTTTGTTCTTTTTGGTGATAGTGATTCTTTTGTACTCAGGACATGATAGATTTCAGTTCATGTGATCCTAGTGTAGCTCCTGAGTATTGTATATGACCTTTTGTGATATGAATCGACTGGTACATTGATGTTTTAAATTATAGAATTTTGTTAGACTGTTTGTTATTGCTTGATGTCTTTTGATAGCTCTGGTAAATGGTTTTAATGAATTGATTGAAATTCTTTCCAAGTTAGATCTTGGGGCGTTACAACCACAGTGTTATCAGACAAAGGCTAAAGCGCCGCAGTACCCCAAACTGGCGCCGCAGTGCTGCGAGACGGACTTGATAGTTTTCTTTCTTGTTTTTCTCAAGGATTGCGTCCCTTTGTGGCTATAATTGATTTTCTCTTGTATTTCCTATTATGTTAGACATTGAGAACGGTATATGTGAGAAGATGAGCAGGAGAGAGCGAGAGAGAATAGAGATCTGTACTTATTTCTCCCCATTTTCATAGTGGGTTTCTTAGCGTGGTATGGCTCCTTAGTTTTTCTCCCTATTTTGGACTTTTCCACGTTAAATTCCGGTGTCCTTTTTTTTTCTGCTACTTTTACTTTCTTCCTTATTTCGGCATTGCAGTGCTTACTCCTCATCCCCAACCGTCACTAAATAAAATATCACCTAAATTTAATATTTGCCAAGATTTTTTTTCCTAATTCCATTAGAAGATCCCATATTTAATGTTTTGATTAAACTTAACCATCCGGCCTGAGGTGAACGATAAAAAGAGGAAATTAACGGATAAATATCATAGTTTAAAACATATATTATACCTTTTAGCCAAGAAGTCTACATAGAACAATCTATAGAGACAATCCACTCTCTTATAATCAGAAGTCACACAAAAGTCTGCACCATGCTCCAGGCCTTCTCTTCCTGAATCCCACTTCATCAGCTTTACTTCTAGTAAGAGAAGCTTCTATCCATCTTCCAGATTCTGCTAGTATATTTGACAAAAGTGCGTTGTACCCCGGATTCAATGGCTTCATTCCTAAGAGCTTCTGTGCTGCACTTAAGGCCAATTCCATGTTACCTTGAACTCGACAAGCTCCAATAAAAGCTCCCCAGGCAACACTCACTCCATGGTCTTCAGGTATCTTATCCAATAACTCATTTGCTTCTTCAACCAATCCTCCGCGGCCAAGAAGACTAATAAAGCTTGATATATGTTCATCTCTTGGGTGTAAAGAGTAAGCCTCTGTCATAAGATCAAGATAATATATGCCCCTCTCCACATATCCTGCATGGCTACATGCAGAAATGAGAACAAGAAAAGTAACAGCACTGGGATGCAAGCCCGACTCTTGCATTTTCAAGAAGAGTTTGCAGGCTTCTTGCACATCTCCATGAATGCCATAGCCATGGATGATAGAATTCCATGATACTATCGTTTTCAAACCATATTATCAAAACCCCAGCCATGCCATGTTCAATTCACCACATTTTGAGTAGGCATTTATTAATGCAGACCCTACATAAACATCTGCGAGGTAACCAGATTTACAAATAATTGAATGAACCAAAGCAAGGCCATTTAGAGAGGCACTGGTTATGCAACCTCGAAGAAGGCAAAGCATGGTAACTAAATCAGGTGTGACACCATTAATCTTCATTCGACCAAAGGTTGAGATAGCTCTGTCCATGAAGCCATGATGAGAATATTCTGCTATCATTGTATTCCATGTAACTATGCCAAGTTTGCGAGCTCTGTCGAAAACCGTGTTCACCTTACTAAAATTAAGAGATCTTGAATGCATACATATCAGAGAAGTAGCAACAAACTCATCATTGATGAATTCACTCTTAATGACATAATCATGAATGAATTTTCTCTCATTTTCAATTCCTCTATGAGAAATCGCTTCAATGGCTCCCACCAAAGAAGTTGCATCAGGTAAAAAACCATCCTTTTGCTGCATATCATAAAAAAGCTTCAAAGATGCCCAAGGAACTCCGAGACGAGCACAGCCAATTATCATTGTGTTCCAAGACACTAAATTCCTATCAGGCATCAATAAGAATATCTTGAAAGCAGTATGTAGAACCCCATAAGTGATATATAGTTCCAACAATGATGTGGAAATAAATAAATCAGATTCAAACTTGTTCCTAATTGTATATCCATGAACTGCTTTACCCACCTTTAAACCAAGCTTTGCGATGCACAATGAAAGAATATTTACAATAGATACAGCATCATAAAAGAATTCCTTTCTGGTGAGCTCTACTGCTTCAGAGAAATATCCATGATGCAAATAAACTGAAATCATGGAGTTAAATAGAACTGTACAATGATTTCCTGCAGGCAAAATGCAATTAAAGAATTTACAAGCACATTCAACTTCCACAGTGCCACCATAAGCACTAATAAATGAACTACTTATATAAATATCAGAATCAAAGCCCATTCTAATAACCAGGCCATGCAGGGACATGACAAGTTTTCGTTGCTCTCCCATTAACCTAACAGCTTGTAAAGCGCTCACCAACAAATCTGAACTTATTTCTGCTTCATATGCGAGAGCGCGCAAAAATAAATTCAAGGCCTTAAATGGGCAATTGATATGAATGTAACCGCTGACAATCATATTCCAAGAGACAAAATTCTTACTTTCCATTGTATCAAATAGAGACTGCCCGCTCGCCACCATTCCACATTTACAGTACATAATTAGAAGACAATTCTGTGCATGAAGATCCATTTTAAATCCCAATCTAATTAGAAGCCCATGGATTAACACCCCATCAAAAATTGCATCTTTGCCTATCCTCGAACAAGCCTGCAGTGCTATCTCCAGGGTGATAAGATCTAAATGAAAACACTTATTTCTCAAAATCCAGAGCAATTCCAAAGAACTCCAAGGCGAGCTTGATGTCATGTACCCCGAAACCATAGCATTCCATGAAACGATATCTGGCCTCGCCAAGCTCTCAAAAACACGCTCAGAGGCTTTGAAATCATCAAATTTGTTGTAGTAAACAATGAGAGAGTTACCTAAGAAAGTATCTTCCAACTCAAGATGCCGGCAAGCATAACCATGAATAGACCTCCCAAGCATCTGATCATCTAAATCGCCGCAGAGTTGGAGTAAAACTGAGAGAGTTAGCGAATTTGGCCTTGTGCAAGAAGAACACATGAGCTGGTAGAGGAGCCGAGCCTTAAAAAGCAGCCCATTTCGGACATAGCCCGAAAGCATGGCATTCCAGGTAGCCACGTCTCTAATGGGCATTTCGTCGAACAGTTTGCGGGCACGGTTGACCTCGCCGAACTCGGCAAGTGAATTGAGCACGGAGGTGCAGATAATGAGGTCGTGTAGGAAACCGGTTTTGAAGGCATGGCTTTGAACGGAATGGACGATAGAGGAACAGGCGGATGCCTTGAGGAGGAGGAGGTAAAAGGGTCGGGTGGGCTTCTTGGAGACATTGGTGGCCGGAGAAGACTGATCTGCTGGTGCGGGAATGCAGCATAACGGAAATAAGTGAGTCAAAGAGAACAAGGGAAGATTAAGGCGACCAATGTAGAGGGAAGGGGAGAAGAATTGGCGGGAGAAGGTGGCTCTCATGCCCAGATTCCAGCCATTAAAGCTGTTTGCTATAGCTGGAAGTAATCCGCCACCTTGTTGTACTATCTTTCTTCAACGATAAATAATAATTTATTTAGCATTTCTTTATAAATAAAATGGGTATTTGCATATGCATCATCGAAATACTCATGGCATGCACACACACTCTCTTGTGGGAGTAATTATTGTGTCCAAACATCGAACACGTTCATACATCAATAACAAAGCGACATGTCACTTGGACGCTCAATATCGTGCTCGGTACAACACTCGGTATCGCTCGGTATTTGTCCGGACTTTCGATAATTTTCCTCTCGGGCAAGGCAAGGGAAGGCCCAAATTGTTTTCTTATGTGAACATAAATAAATATTTCAAATATTTTTATATTTTTTTATTTGTGCTTGAGACTTTACAAAAATTTTATTTAAATTTTTATACTAAAAAGAAAAAAATAAGATAATTAAAAAATTATAATTTATAACACATAATTTTCATATTTTAAAACAATTAAATAATTATTTTATTATTAATATAATCAAATATTTATTTTTCAATATAAACGATTAAAATATCATCTCTCTAATTCTATTTTATAGTTAATCACTTCAACTTATATTGCATGCATTGATTTGAAAAAAAAAAAATTTTATTTATCATGATAAAATTTTAATTTTAATATTCAAATTTAATTTATTTCAATATAAAAACAGGACTATGACGGATCAATAAAAGAATAAAAATAATTAATTATGATTCACACCTTCACTTAATTTTGCTCATGCTCTCTCTCTCTCTCTCTCAATATAAAAGTAGGGCCGCAAACGAACCGAGCCGAGCCGAGCCAAGTATGTGAGTGTTCATGTTTGTGTTCATTTAATATCAGGTTGTTCTAGTTTGGTTCATGTTTGTTCGAGCTTTATTGTTTGTGTTCATGTTTGGTTCATTTAAATTAATGAGTGTTCATGCTCGGTCCATGTTCGTTCGTTTAGTGCTTATGGAGCTTTAAACAAACAAACATGAACGAGTTATAAACGAGCTCTACTTTTAGATGTTCATTAACTTAACAAATGAGCTTTATCAAGCTTCCTAACAAATGATTACATCGAGTATGTTCTCGAACTTAATGTCGATATTTATTTATATTATTTACATTAATTAATTCTATAATCAAATATTAATTATTTTTATCAAGCTTATTCACGAGTTCAAAATAGAACACGAATCAAGCTTAATGTCGAGCTTGTTCACGAACTTCAAATAATGTTGTTCGCGAACATAAATGAGCCATGCAAACGCATTAGTGTTCAAGCTTGTTTATTTTTGAATCGAGTATTTAAAATATTGTTCAAGTTTGTTTGTTTAGTTAATTAAACGATCACGAACGGGCTTTAATTGAACCGAACAACGAGTAGCTCGTCGAACGTTTGATTTGCTTGCAGCCCTATATATAAGCCTAAAGACTTTTCTCCTCCCTTCCAAAATATCTAGCATTTTTTTTCTCCCATCCTCCCATCGCTATAAATTATGACACCCTTCCCCCTCAAGGTTTAGTTGAGATCATTTTTTTTTTTTTTTTAAATATATTTATTTCTCAAAATATACTCAACTTAGTAAAAAAAAAAATCAAAACAACTTATTTTTATTTTAAATATTTTTAAAATAAATTATTGTCAATATTATTCACCATCAGTTATTACCGACCACCACCATTAACCATTTATGATCATAATTAGGGTTGTCTAAAACAAAATTCAAATATTGAAAACTGTTGTAACAGCACCTTAACCGATTAGGATATTTATAAACAAAACTTTCATGGCTGAAACGGGACTGCCAAATTAAGCAACACCCGCAACTATATATATCTGCATGCCAAAGGAGAAGAGAACTTTGTACGAGATTACAAATAAGGACTAGTAAGATGAAGGAAATGGCTGGGTTCTGGTTTGTCCTCCTCTTGCTGCTCTCTCCTGTTCCCGTTCAAAGTAAGCTTCCAACAAAATTTTATCTATTTTTATGATACCTGTCTGCTTGTTTTTTATTGTTTTGAAATTTTATATCGCCAAATATTTGTATATTAATTCGGGTTTCGTTTGGGACAAATTTTTTTATTGCTTTTTAACACAGCTTATTAGTATCTAGAAATTTTTGTATTTGAAAGCTGCTTGAGAAAACAGTAAAAAATCATCCCAAACGAAGTCTTCAGTGTTTCGTTGCATTGGGGAGTATCATATGTTTAATTTCTCAAATAATAATTAATGATTTTTTAAATAATGGAGTTATTTGATGTTTACATTGACAAATTTTTTATTAATAAATTCATTCCATTAAATAATAATTTAATTGATATATATATATATATTATATAATATATATATATATATATTCAAAAACAAAAAATATCTTGATCAAGCATGAATATCGAGGCAAAACTGAACCGGAAACTTCAAAATTAAATCTGGGAGCTCCCGAACTCTGATTTCAAACGAGCTTATAGTCAAACTGAGCATCTCAAAAATACGAACCCAACGACACCAAA
>JADPUM010000595.1:0-14000 GCA_016618105.1 Dendrobium huoshanense | reverse complement strand
GTAGAGAGGAAGTGTGTAGATGAGAGATGTATTAGAATGGCGGATGGCGGTGTTAAAACCCTTTCCCCTCTTTTGTTATCTGACTTTTACTTTGCCCCATCAAAGGCGAAGGGTCAAAAGATGAATAAAAAACATCCTTCTACTTCTGTCTTGATGATTAACCATGAATCTCAAATGCAAATTGATGACTCTCCTGTTCTGAATCAAACTCCTAATGAAATAAATATTGAGGTTAATCAAACCGACCTCCCCGAATCGACTATTCAAGAAGATGTCGAATGTGAAGCCTTATCAGAAAGTGATTTCCCCCAGTGTGATTTTCAGGGAAGTCCTATCGAGATAGAGTTTTTAGATTCTGACTCTCTTTCGGGAAACGACGATCCAATGCCTACAGTGAGTGTAGACACCGCTCTAGTTTGCCCGCCCGAAGACATCGAGCAGGTGCAACTCCGTGGCGGTAAAGTCTTACCTCCTAGGTTGCCCCCTCAGGACAAAGGCAAGCAATCCTCATTCGAAAATCTAAATCCAGATTCCCCTCAACAACCAGAATTCCCTTTAATTCCTCCGGGTTTCGAGTCTGTCGTTCCTAAGGTTGATTACAATGTTCTAGCCCACCTTAGGAAGTTGCCAGCAAAATTAAGTATTTATGACGCCCTCCTTCTCTCCAAAGAAATAAGGGAGTCTCTAATTAAGGCACTTCTCGATCCCGAGATTTGTTTAACACAGTTGGCTGCAACTTCAGAAGGTGAGGCTCTCTACTTCAAAGAGGTCCCTGGGGTTACCTTTTCAGACGAAGATTTACTCTTGGGAACTGCTGACCACAATCGTCCCCTCTACATTACTGTAGATGTGGGAAATTTCAAGTTATCAAGAGTGCTTGTTAAACCGGGTGCATTGGTCAATGTGATGAACATAAAGACTCTTGCTTATCTCAGAGTTGATACTAGCAAGCTTTCAACCGATAGGTTGGTGCTTCGTGAGTTCAATGAGAAGGGCGAGAGAGCTTTAGGTTAAATCACTCTACTCCTCGAAATAGGAGGGTTAAAAACTGAAGCTAAATTTCATATAATTGATTCAACTACGTCCTTTAACGCACTTCTAGGTAGACCTTGGATTCACGAATATAGAATGGTTCCATCTACCCTGCACCAATGCGTTAAGTATCAACGAGACGGCATTGAACATGTGATTAAGGGTGATTTGCAACCATTCTCAATTCAAGAAATTGGGATCTACGAAGATGCTGCATATTTCATACCAAAAGGGTCCTCGTCCCGTTCTAAATTGGAGATCAAATTTGAGGAGAAAATGGTTGGACAAAAATTCGACCAAAAGAAAGAAAAAGATAAAAATATCAATCAAGAAATGACGCAATCGAGTAGTGAAGACGACTCTGATATCGTTGTCCTTAGGCCTCCAAGCACATTACCTCAAAGAGGTGGGAGGATGGCTTTAAGGGCACGAGGACGAGGCCGTGCTTCATTAGATAGGAGAGCAGCACCTGTGTATATTGATTTGGAATCAGATTCTGATGGTGAACTAGAAAATCAAGGTACTGCCCTCTCTCTCGATTATCAAAACATAAATGCTCCTCCAAAATTTGATCTCACCTTAGACCAGGACAGTGACCCTGAGGTAGATATTTCGAAAGTTAAAAGTGACGAGCCTGAATTAACAATGTATGAAAAGCTCACTAGAAGGATTGAGGCCCTTTCTCTGACCCCACTGTCGGCAGG
Source organism: Dendrobium huoshanense (assembly GCA_016618105.1). NCBI lineage: Eukaryota > Viridiplantae > Streptophyta > Magnoliopsida > Asparagales > Orchidaceae > Dendrobium > Dendrobium huoshanense. The sequence goes on along the minus strand of JADPUM010000595.1, from coordinate 12,264 downwards.
CAGGGTTGTAGGGTTGGAAGTCAAAGTGGCCCCCAACTTGGATGGTGAAGTTAAGAAAGTCCAGAAATTCTTTCCTGGCTCCTCCTCCGCAAGGGACGAAGGTGATGTAACCCTTGAGGAGGCAGATTTTAATGAATTAATGGAATTACCTTTCGGCTACTTCCCTGTTTGTGTAAAAAACACTTTTTCTAAAGGTTCTATACCATACCGATGGACTAAGGGTCAAGCTAGATACCACGAGAATATTTGGCGAACAAAAATAAATAAAAATCCAACAAGTGGTATTGGCTTTGGAACAGTTAGTTCATTCGATGATGATGAGTATTGCCTAATGATAACTTACCATCTCGATTCTCCAAATGTCCCTACAGATCCTCCTTGTCCTCTAGATGGACTCTGTTTGGAGACTTTAGACGATCCCGATGATCTTCAAGTTCGGGATGCACCCCCTGAATTTGAAGAGGAAATTAAGTCGACAGTCGATGAGTTGAGAGAAATTAACCTGGGAAACGATGATGACCCCCGTCCGATTTTCATAAGTACTTTGTTGAGCGAGGGTGAAACCCAAGACTTAATCCAGTTGTTATTCGAGTTCAGGGATTGCTTTGCCTGGACATACGACGAAATGCCAGGTTTGCCTGCTGAGGTAGCAGTTCACAAACTTGGGGTTCGGCATGATGCCATTCCTGTTAAACAAGCTCCTCGACGCATGCGCTTAGAGATTGAGCAACAAGTCGTTTCTGAAGTTAAGAAATTGGCAGAAGCCGGATTCATTCGAGAGGAGCAATATCCCTCTTGGGTGGCCAGCGTCGTGCCAGTTCGAAAGAAAAATGGTCAAATTCGGATTTGTGTCGACTATAGGGATCTGAATAAGGCATGTCCTAAAGATGAGTTCCCTTTACCAATACCAGAACTCATGGTGGACATTGCCTCCTCACATGCTATTTTCTCATTCATGGACGGCTCGTCGGGTTATAACCAAATCAAGATGGCCCCTGAAGATGAGAGAAATACGGCGTTCAGAACCCCTATTGGAATCTTTTGTTATAAGGTAATGCCATTCGGCTTAAAGAATGCCGGAGCAACCTACCAACGGGCCATGACCCGTATCTTTGACGACTTAATTCATAATCAAGTTGAATGTTATATTGACGATTTAGTTGTCAAGAGCAAGGTTAAAGAGGCTCACCTGTATGACTTAAGAGTTGTTTTCGAACGATTGCGCCGCTACGATTTAAAAATGAACCCCTTGAAGTGCGCCTTCGGCGTCGCCTCGGGAAAATTCTTAGGATTCGTAGTGAGGCACCGCGGAATCGAGATAGATCCTGCTAAAATTGAAGCCATCTTAGATATGCCATCCCCTAAGAGCCTTACTCAGTTAAGGTCTCTACAAGGTAGATTGGCATATATAAGGAGGTTTATTTCTAATCTTTCCGGGAGATGTCAACCCTTTTCTGTCCTTGCGAAAAAGGATACTAAATTCGTATGGGGCGAGAAGTGTCAGAATGCTTTTGACGATATCAAACAATACCTTTCTAACCCGCCAGTCTTGGCAGCTCCGATTCCGGGAAAGCCATTAATCCTCTACACCGCAGCTCTAGATGAGTCTTTAGGTGCCCTGTTGGCTCAAGTTAACGACGAAGGAAAAGAGAATGCCCTCTACTACCTTAGTCGAAGACTCCTTCCTACTGAAATTCGATACCCGTCAATTGAGAAGCATTGTCTTGCTCTGGTTTTTGCAGCTCAGAAACTGAGGCATTACATGCTCTCCCACTCAATCAGTTTGATTTCAAGATTTAATCCTTTGCAATATCTTATGACCCGACCTACATTGTCAGGACGTTTAGCTCGCTGGTCTATGATATTGTTGCAATTTGAGATTACTTTCACTCCCCTTCGTGCTGTGAAGGGACAGGCTGTCGCCGATTTTCTGGCAGCACACCCGCTGCCGGCAGATTCTCCTCTGAATGATGACCTGCCCGACGAACAAATCATGAGTTTGGGGGAATCTGGCGAGGCCATCTGGGAATTATATTTTGATGGGGCAGCATCCTCTCGTAGGATTGCGACCCAACAATCTGTAATTCCTGGAAAGGCTGGAGTCGGTCTAATTTTTATTACACCAGAAAAAGGAATGATGCATTTTTCCTACCACTTATCGGAGCCTTGCACAAACAACGAAGCTGAATACGAAGCTCTGATAACTGGTTTGGAACTTGCAATTCTAATGGGAATTAAAGAGATTAAGATCTTTGGAGATTCCCAACTGGTTGATTAACCAAGTCGCCGGAACTTATAAAGTCTTGAATCCGAATCTCCTAAGATATCACCAGTACACACTTCACTTGTTGGAACAAATCCCTATTGCTACTTTGTATAGGGTTCCCCGTGGAAGCAATTCCTGCGGCGGATGCCTTAGCAAAACTTGCAAAAGAATTTGCATGTCCTGAGGAGGATTCCATCCCTATAGAGATACAGGGTCGTAAGACCCTCTCCCTTATAGATTTGGAACACATTAGTAAGACTCCCCTTCAGATCCTTTCTGCCTCTTCGACAACTGACGAAGAAGGCGATTGGAGACGACCCTTAGTCGATTACCTTAAAGAAGGGAAGCTTCCCCAGGATAAATCACTCTCCAACCAGATTAAGAAACGTGCCCTATCATATGCACTAGTTAACGATCTGTTGTACCGTCGGTCCTTCGATCACATGTGGCTGCGCTGTTTGAACAAGCGAGAAGCCCAGAAAATTGTTAATGAAGTTCATTCAGGACTGTGCGGTGCACATCAATCGGGTCCAAAAATGAAATTAAAGATTAAAAGACTTGGATACTATTGGCCTACAATGATTGACGATTGCATGAATACTGCAAAGCACTGTCATCAATGTCAGGTCCATGGTGTGGTTTTACATCAGCCGCCTAATGTGTTACACCCTACGATAGCCTCGTGGCCCTTCGAGAGTTGGGGCACGGATATCATTGGGCCGATTGACCCTCCCTCCGCGAGAGGTCATCGTTTCATATTAGCAGCGACTGATTACTTTTCAAAGTGGGCGGAAGCAATTCCCCTACGAAACGTAACATCACACCATGTCTTAAAATTCTTTCGTGACCATATTGTATATCGATTCGGCGTACCTCGCAGAATCATATCCGATAATGGGTCCGCATTCAAGTCTACGAAAATCAATAATTTTGTAAGGCGCCATAATATTGATTGGAGATATTCGACGATCTATTACCCTCGGGCGAATGGATTGGCCGAGGCCTTCAACAAAACCTTGGTGCAAATTGTTAAAAAGACCCTTGATGATAACAAACGGCAGTGGGATGAGCGGCTGGTGGAAGCTTTGTGGGCTTATCGTACCACTTATAGAACCCCGACCCAATCCACCCCGTTTGCACTAGTGTATGGATCCGAGGCCGTTCTACCTTTGGAAATACAAATCCCTTCGCTCAGAATTGCAGTTCAGAATCAAATTACAAATGAACAAAATGCAAAACTACGATTGGAAGAACTCGAAGGCCTTGAAGAGCGACGTCTCCAAGCTCAACAAAGTTTAGAGTTATATAAATCCCGTATGGTTCAAGCCCATGACAAGTTAGTGCGACCTAGGACCTTCCAAGCGGGAGACTTGGTATTGGTCCTTCGGAGGCCTATCTTGGCCCATCGGAAGCTGGGAGGCAAATTTGAACCTACATGGGAAGGACCCTTCGTTGTAGAGACTGTCTACGAAGGAGGCTCGTATCAGTTAGTAGATTGTAAAGGGAACCACCCAATGCTACCTGTCAACGGGCGTTTCCTTAAGAAATACTATGCTTGATGTAGCTCATTTTATCAATTAATAAAACTTCTTTTTCTTGATTTGCAACTTGATTCTATCGTTTTTTTTTCTAAGGTCTTTTTTTTATCACTCTTAGCCTTCTCCTTAAGGTTAGGTCTTTCCTTCCCTTAAGATTAGACCCGCTAGTGGTGGAGTACGCCCTCCGTGGCACCACCCTGGCATTTCACCCGGGGATTAGTGGTGGAGTATGCCCTCCGTGGCACCATCCTGATTCCCATTTGCTAGTGGTGGAGTACGCCCTTTGTGGCACCATCCTAGTTTGCCAGTTAATCTGCCTATCTGGAGTAAGTCTTCTATCAGCATCCTATAGGCCTAAGGTTGGGTGATGCCCTTCCTTAGACCCAAGGTTAGGTATTCCCTACCTTGGTTTCCAGTTGATCCGTCTACTAGGAGTAAGTCTTCTATCAGCATCCTGTAGACCTAAGGTTGGGTGATGCCCTTCCTTAGACCCAAAGTTAGGTATTCCCTACTTTGGTTTCCAGTTAATCTGCCTATTTGAAGTAAGTCTTCTATCAGCATCCTATAGGCCTAAGGTTGGGTGATGCCCTTCCTTAGACCCAAGGTTAGGTATTCCCTACCTTGGTTTCTAGTTGATCCGTCTACTAGGAGTAAGTCTTCTATCAGCATCCTGTAGACCTAAGGTTGGGTGATGCCCTTCCTTAGACCCAAAGTTAGGTATACCCTACTTTGGTTTCCAGTTGATCCGTCTACTAGGAGTAAGTCTTCTATCAGCATCCTGTAGACCTAAGGTTGGGTGCTGCCCTTCCTTAAACCCAAAGTTAGGTATTCCCTACTTTGGTTTCAAGTTAATCTGCCTATTTGGAGTAAGTCTTCTATCAGCATCCTATAGGCCTAAGGTTGGGTAATGCCCTTCCTTAGACCCAAGGTTAGGTATTCCCTACCTTGGTTTCCAGTTGATCCGTCTACTAGGAGTAAGTCTTCTATCAGCATCCTGTAGACCTAAGGTTAGGTGATGCCCTTCCTTAGACCCAAAGTTAGGTATTCCCTACTTTGGTTTCCAGTTGATCCGTCTACTAGGAGTAAGTCTTCTATCAGCATCCTGTAGACCTAAGGTTGGGTGCTGCCCTTCCTTAGACCCAAAGTTAGGTATTCCCTACTTTGGTTTCCAGTTAATCTGCCTATTTGGAGTAAGTTTTCTATCAGCATCCTATAGGCCTAAGGTTGGGTGATGCCCTTCCTTAGACCCAAGGTTAGGTATTCCCTACCTTGGTTTCCAGTTGATCCGTCTACTAGGAGTAAGTCTTCTATCAGCATCCTATAGACCTAAGGTTGGGTGATGCCCTTCCTTAGACCCAAGGTTAGGTATTCCCTTCCTTGGTTTCACCAGTTTTCCTTATCTAATAGGTGTAAGCCTTCCATTAGCATCCTATAGGCTTGAGGTTGGGAGATGATCTCCCTTTCATTCTCAAAATTCTACTTCCATTCGGTCAACGCCAATGTGTGCAGCAGAAGTTCCTTCTACTACACACATTGGGGGTCCATTTATTGACCTCATTTTTGTATGAGGTCACTAAGACCCTTCCATAGTCCAGATTTAATCCTAGACCCTAGGATCCACTCTAGACCTTAGGATCCTTCTAGATCCAAGACCTTAGAGCCTACTCTAGAGCCTAGGATTCCCTTAAATCCTAGAACTTAGAATTCTTCTAGATCTTAGGATCACTCCAACTTCAAATCAATCTCCACCCTTGATCAACCTCAACCTCAAATCAATTCCTATATTTGATCCACTCCAATTTCAATTTGATTCCTACCTGTGATCAATTTAAATCTCAAACTCCATCCAATTCAAATTCAAATTAATTCAAATTTCAAACATATCCAAACTTTGACTCAATCCACTTGAGAATCCAAATTTCAACCTAGACTTTGATCCTATCCTTAATCTAGCCTTGACCCTATCCATCCATTAACTATCACAACATGATTGTAAATGGTTTGGATATTTCAATTTTAATTATTCAAACCTGAAATTTATTTCAGAATCCAGAAATCCAGACTCAAATCCTAAGTCTCAAGGCCTTGTCCTAAAGACCCTTTTTAGAGATTTTTCAAACATTTCAAAACCCACTCAAATGGTCTCTGATTCAAGGTCTATCACTTGTAAAGTGATAAGACATGTATCTAGAGGTTACCCTCCAACTTTTAGCTCATTTTGAGGTCTCTAACCCAAGAATCTGAATTAAAAACCAAAGGCTGTAAAACCTTCAAATATTTACAGCCTATGCCACTGAACCTAACCCCTTTGAGATCTTGACCCTGGAATCCTCATCAAACCCTCCAATCACCTCCAGACCTTTGATTTTAACCCATTGAGCAGTAAACTGCATTTTCCAGACCCATTTTTGACCATAGTTGATCAATAGGTCAAAATTGACCAAAATACCCCTATGGGGCTCAATTAAGGATTTCAAACCAAATGAGCTCCAAGTTGAATGCAACCACCTTTAACAAATTTCAAATGTCATTTCAAATCTTTTGAACCTATTTCCAACCCTTGGGTCAACCTGGTTGACCAAGTGTACTGGTTTGACCTAAGAGGCCTTCTAAGGGTCCAAACATGTGTTTTGACCCAAATGACCTCTTTAGGCCATCCAACCACTTCCTTTGGACTTAAAATATCATTTCAAACTTGTTGAGCCCAAACCCAGACCCTGGGTCAACCTGGTTGACCAAGTCAACCCAGGTTGACCAAACAGGCCCTTAGGGGCTCAAATAGGGATTTTGATCAATTTGACCTCCCCAGACCTAGGAACCACCCTCAATGGTCTCCAAATGCCTTTTCAAACCTGTTGAGCCCAAACCCAGACCCTGGGTCAACCTGGTTGACCAGGTCAACCTAGGTTGACCAAACAAGCCCTCAAGGGTTCAAATAGTAATTTGGACCAAATTGACCCCTCCAAACCCTGGGACCATATCCAATAGACTCAAGACTACAGTCTGAATGTCTTGAATCCATTTCAAGCCCCTGAACCCAACTGGTTGACCAAGTCAACCAGTTTTGGTCTAAAAGCCCATTAAGGGCCCATTAAGCATTCTTGATTCAATTGACATACATGACTCTTGGAATCACCTTCCAATCCACCCAATCAGCCCATTTAAATTACCTAGATGCAATTCCATAAACCCTTGATTGAGTTGACTGGTCAAACCAAGTCAACAATGCCTTAAGCACCTCTTTGAATTGGTCAAACCCCCCATTTTGACCTCAAAGAGTATGGGTCTAGGCTTGGAACCTCTCCAACCTGTAGCCTTGACCCCTCCTATGCCACATCAGCAACCATTGACCAGTTGACCGGTCAAAATTGTCAATCCCCCCCTTAAACCCTATTTTTCATGGTCAAAGCCCTATTTCCTCCTTATATCACATGCCTAAAAGCCTCCTTTTGCTTTATTTCCCTAACTAATCCTTGCTTAAGCTGCTCCAAAGGTTTGGCTTAGGCTATTTAGGCAATGTTCCCTCCCACTCATCCCAAACTCCACCCAATGGGAATAAGGCGTGTCCAGCCCTTGAGGCAGCCTTCCAGCTTTCCCAGGGACAGGTGGCATCATCTGGAGAGTCCAGGAGTTGATCCCAGCCTTCCAATCCAGCCCAGGCCGCTTGAATAGGGAAAAAGGTGACTTTTGAAGCATTGGATCAAAGCACCTTCTCTCACTAACCCTAGCCTCCCATAGCGAGTTCTTAGTTCAGTTTGGATCTCCAGAGCCTTCTCTACCTCCCCACTATAAAAGCCAAGTGGTTGCATGTCACCGGCGGCGAGTTCTCCAGTGAGTCTACCACCTAGTCCGTCCCAGGCTTGCAGCAGCCGATCCAGGCATGTTCGAGCTCGATTTTGCGCTGGGAATCTACACTTGGACAGTCTACAAGCTCATCCATCCAGAAATTTCGAAGATCCAACGGTATAATCCCTTAAAACCTTAGATCTAGTTCACATTAGTTAGATTTAAATAGCTTCATGTTTTTAGGGCTTTGGCTGAAACCAACTTTTCCCCATTATTTCTGTTCATTCCTACTCTCTAAGTTTAAAATTTCAAGTGATTTGGTCCACCCGATCGGGAGAACGAACCAAAAAACGGATTCTAGGGCGTCATTCGTAGTTCGCTGCAGATGTACATTTTCTAGGCCGTTGATCACGCGATCAACGGTCTAGATCTTGCCGTTCCGCGCCTTGGTTCGACCGTGTATTCGGTTTAGCATTCGATCGATCGACCGGCGAGATCAGGGCCGTCCATTCGGAACAGCGGGATCAAACCTCCGCCGTTTGATCTTCTTCTTCTGAGATCAAACCGCGGGATCCGATCTCAGCCGTTAGATCGAATCCGCGGTTAATCCAATGGCTGCCACGAGCCGCTCACGTGGTTAAGTGGAAACCGCGTGAAGCGGCCCGCGGCCGACGCGTGTCCCCGCCGTCACGCAGTTTCGATCCCGCGAATCCGCGCGTGCCGCGTGTCTGACCGCCGCCGTTTAATTAGGGAAAATGTATTTTTAATTTGTTTTAATTACTGAAACTTCAAAAAATCATAGTAAATCGAATATAAGGTCAAAAAACGAGTATAATATATCATTCTCTTCAGAATTCTGTCTAGTTTATTTTAAAAATAAAATCAAACCTTTTTACTTATTATTTTACTGGTAATTTGAGAAATACAGAAAAGGGTATTATATTTTTAATTAATTATTTACAAATTATTTTTATCTGAAATTTGGCATGCATGTCTTTGAGTGCATGGCTGATCTCCAGAAATATTTTCAACATTATTTGAGTAGATTTTGATAGTATTTAGAATTATTGGAGCATACTAATATTTTTTTTATATTTAATTAAATATTAAATATTTTGAAAATTATAAGGAAAATCTTTTGTTATTATCAAATTTCCCTGAAGATCAGTGGTCCTTTCAACTCATCAAAATGTATTTTAATAATATTTTTAATTATATATATATATATATATATATATATATATATATATATATATATATATATATATATATATATATATATATATATATATATACATATCCATTTATATATATATTTTAAAACCTATTTTTAGACTATATATATGCAAATCTTTAAATGTTTAAGAAGTCACTTGAGATCTTAAATGTAGGATGACCATGTTTGAATAGAAATAAAGGGGATGATTAGTGGATAATCATTTCTTGATTATTCACTAATTTTGTCTTAATTATGTTAATTAGTTAATTGCATGCTTAAGGTGCACACACCACATAGCCTAGGCTCTCCTAGATCTAAGGACTTGTTTGCTTGCTATTTGTGTATGTATGCCATGTTTACTCAAAGGGTTAGAGGAACTTTGATTTGAACCTATTCAAAATTAGTGACACAATTAAGGACAATAATTAGGAACTTTGAGTAGAAAACTTAGAAAATTTATTGTGCTTAGAATTGATATCCTTTTGACTTGGAATTTGAACCATTTAAACTTAGTGACATTCTTAGCCTTAGACAATTTATTTTACTGATTTTTGAAATCATCAAGACCACTAATTAATTTTCTAAGTCTTAAACCCTTAATTGAGCCTCTAAACTTCCAAAAATTGTAATAAATCCATTTTAAATCCAAAAATTACATATAAACCCTCAAACTGACCAGAATCCAGTCCTTAATCCATGATAATGGAAAGCCCTTTGATTTGACAGTAATTTAAACCCTAATTTAATTTTAAGTTAAAATCAATATTTAATTAAGACAATTAATTAATAATAATTAAAAAATCCCAAAATCTCCCAAACACTTGGGGATCCCTCCTTAGGTTATTTCTGACCTTTGGAGGTGTTTTCAAGAGATTGGGAATTTGTTTGAAGCAAAATCACAAAAGAGGCCTTCTAATTAAGAAATTCCCAAAATTCATTAAAATACCCAAACTTCAAAATTCATAACTAATTCTAGAAAAATCCAAATCACCCAAACTCACTTGCATTCAACTCCTAATAAGCTCTAATATTTATTAAAAATATTAAATTCCAGAAATTTGTAATATTTCAAAAAGTCAACAAATCGGTCAACTCTAAGTCAAAACTAGTTCAAAACTTCAAACCTTCGTAATAAAATATAGAAAAATCCAATTTCAACGTACTTACCTTCTAACAATTCATAATTAGGCCTAGTATTTTAATAAAATACAAACATTCCAGAATTTGGGCTTAATCAAAAAGTCAATTTTCAACCCCTTAATTAAATGATTAAAATATTCTAAAATATTCTTAAAACCCAAAATCATTCTAAAACTCAGAAAATATTGGCTTAATGTTTAAAACACTTAAAAAACCCTTTAAAACACAACAACCACCCCAAAGATGAAGTTTATTGGCTGGACTACTCCGGGCTGCGGGGCTAAGTGTCCTTAGGAGGCTGGTTCCTCGAGCCTGGTGGCACAACGCCACGAATGGATTCTAATGGGTGTTAAATATTAAAATAGATTAATCTTTAATTATTTAACATTTTAAAAATTTCTAATTCAATTACATTAATTTGGTTTATCGACTGGACTACTCCGGGCTGCGGGGCTAAGTGTCCTAAGGAGGCTGGTTCCTCGAGCCTGGTGGCACAACGCCACGAATCAATTAATGGAAAACTTAAATTAATCAACTTTAAAAATCATCAACCAACTCCCTTTAATATTAATCCACTTTTTTAATTCTAACCAATTTAAATAACTTAATCAACCCCGATTGCTACTGGGTAACCCAGGCCTACGAGGCTATTAGTTTAGCCCCAAGGAAGGTGAAATAAACTTCACGGCCTCGGTGTGAAACAAAAGTAGCAATCAATTAACTTCTAAAATATGTCTAATTAAAATTCTTAATTCATTAATATTTAAATTTTAATCTAAATCCCCTTCTAAGCCTTAACGAATCCAAACTTTTAGACAACTTTAACTAATCACCTACTTTAGGATCCATCCCAGCCACACGACCTTTCTCACACATTTTAGATGATGTGCTAGGACAACCAATTCTAGATCTAGGTTAGGCCGGTGTTTACTTTACTGCTGTGTGCTGGATTTTTTGTAGTTTTCACTGCATGTTATGGATGAATTTGCTTTGCTGTGTCTGCTTACTTTTTCTGTACTCTGTGGATAGATTGATGTGCTTGGCGACTAGATTACCCTTAGGTTAGGTACGATCTGGATGTTGACACAGTTTTCTGTAGGTGGCCACGCTCATGCAGGGCAATATAAAAAGGGGGCAGATTAAAAAAATGCATAAATATTATAAATTCTTTGCACAGGTGCTTCAGCTGCTAAAGCCCCCAAATCATTTAAAAGAGCGTGGCCAGTGTGTTTACTTTCTTTTCTGCTCATATACAACTGCTTGGGAATAACTGCTTTATATATATTAATTGCTTAGGATAACCCTGCAGGTGAGTCTAGATTTTCATTTTGATATTAATGTAATTTGTGTAAGTGTCAAGTGTTGTGAAAGTTGATTTTGAGTTGGGATACATAGACCCAAAGTTTGGATTCCAAAGAGGAAAGGATACCCCTTTGGGAAACACTCCTTTTCCATTTGGAAATCCAAATTTGGATCATACCTCTTCCTTACCCAAAGAGAAAAGAGTGGCCTCCCCCTTAGAGGGAAGTGCCCTCTTGTCCATTTGGGTAATTCACTACGAAGATTCCAAGAAGATTGAAGAAAAGGAGTCCAAAGAAGAATGAGATTGAAGATTTGAAGATTTGAAGATTGAGAATATCCCACTCAAAATAGCTTGCGTCATTACTAGGTTTAGAATCCGGGTTGTTGTCAGTGGTGCCCAGCCACTTTACTTTCTGTAATATTCTGGTTTGTAATAAGCAAGGCAATTCTGCCTATGAACATTTATTAATTAATTTATATTTGATGTAATGATTTGATTGCCTTTAGGATTACTTGTTTTTACTAGTTTTTTTGGCGATTGCATGCCGCTCTTTATTTTTGCCTGGATACGTGAGGCTCGTGAGGGTGGGAAAGTCTTCTACTCATAATTTTAAAAGTCTAAAATTTTAATGAGTCTAAATAACATAGAAAGATAACGAATCTAAGGAATTAGCCGGGGATCGCCCCTGGGGTCGCATGCATATTTTTGCATTCTTCTTCCCTTGTTTTAGAACCTTCCCCGCCTGCGGGTAGAGTCCGGATAGTCTGACCTATGAGGACGAAGTGCCGGACCTGGGGAAGTCTAGTCTTCTAAAAAAATATTTTATAAGCCTATTTTTAAAATTTTCAAGCATATTCGATTTGAGGTTGTTAACCATCATGCATTGCATTAGATACAAATTAAAGAGTCAAATTTTTAATTTCATAGTCCTTAGCATTTTAGCACCCAACATAAGTCAAAGGGGCCAATTAGGAAAATCTCTAGATGTCGGCCCCGACTCTCCAAAACTTTA
>JADPUM010000593.1:0-15773 GCA_016618105.1 Dendrobium huoshanense | reverse complement strand
CGTCTTCCCTAAAGCTTGTTCTCTCAAACATCAAGACGATCATCCCAGAGCATCTTTCAAGTGAAAAATATCCAATCTGGAAGTCTCAGATTCTAAAGCTTCTCCGAGCAAATGGCTTTTCTCAGTTTCTGGACAACTCAGTTCAGAAACCTTCCCGTCTTCATCAACACACCGACGGAAGCACAGAGCTCAATCCAGAATACACTCAATGGCTTCTCGTCGACCATAACTTAGATGCCGCATTGTGCTCTACAATCTCCTCATCGATACTACCATATGTTCTCCATCTCGATAGATGCTTAGACATATGGCTCTCTCTTGAGCAGCGACTCCAAGCAGCAAACAGATCCAGAGTCATACAGCTTAATGTTAACCCCTATATATAAACCATGTGAAAAGAGGCAAAAACGATCATTTAGGCAATCCGTGCATTGACAAAATGCATCACTTAAGGGATTAAATGATCTATGATTGTCAAATGGATGGAATCGTTGCGATCAGGATGTTGAATTCTGCTAGGTCGAAGCCCCTCGCAATTGAATCAGACGAGATCGGTCAAAAGGGACGACCGACACCCGAAATTAAAGCGCGAGGCCGATCAAACGATTTCAGAACGACAAACGGACAGTGTCATTGCGTCCGGAACATCGTCTACATTTAGAATATATTTTTTTATTTAATAAATTTGGATCATCTGAGATGTTGGTGAATTTCTAGGCGATGCAAATATGGTATTAAGGCCTGCGTTACGACGGAAATGAGGCATCGACGATATTCGAACGACTTCCGATTGACAAATGGACAGCACCATTGCGTCCGGAATGTCGTTGAAATTCAGAATATACATTTTATTTAATAAATTTGGATTACATGAAATGTTGGTGAATTTCTAGGCGATGCAAATATGGTATTAAGGCCTGCGTTACGACGGAAATGAGGCCTCAACGATATTCGAACGACTTCCGATTGATAAATGGACAGCGCCATTGCGTCCGGAATGTCGTTGACATTCAGAATATACATTTTATTTAATAAATTTGGATTTCTTGAAATGTTGGTGAATTTCTAGGCGATGCAAATATGGTATTAAGGCCTACGTTACGACGGAAATGAGGCCTCGACGATATTCGAACGACTTCCGATTGACAAATGGACTGCGTCATTGCGTCCGGAACATCGTCTCCATTAAGAATCTACATTTTATTCGATCAAATTGGATTGTTTGATGTGGTGTTGCAAATTTCAAAGACGATCTAAATTTGATGCGAAGGCACACATTATGAGGGAAATTAGCCTCGTCAATGACGAAATGACGTCCGATTGTAAAACGGATAGTGACATTATGTCCGGAACATCGTCAACATTAAGAAAACATATTTTCTATATCAATTTGGATTGTTCGAGGTGGTGGCATGAATCTCGAGGCAAAACACGCATGCCGAGGAAAGAGGCCTCGAGGTGGCCCAAACAACGTCCGATCGTGAAACAGACTGTGCTGTTACGACCGGAACGTCAGCAATATCCTAAATGCACTATCAATTCATCAAATTTTGATATTCGGCGAAATCGACACGCAAAACGAGAGAATACATGAATTTTGAGGAAATATACGCAAATCGCTGTCATCATTTCAAATGCATAAACAAAAATTCTTTTGAACTCATGCAAGGTACATGTAGTGAAGGAGATAGTTGACTTACAAGAATGAATGAAGTGCAAGAGAATATAGTGGCTTGCAACCAATAATGATAGATAGATTGTGAATGCAATGATCTCCCTTCAATCAACATCAATGAGTCAAAAGGAGACTTCTTTCATCTACTAGCAACGATCAAGACAAATTCACAACTTGATTACGAGTAAGGAATGAAATGACGAATGTCAATGGATAAATGAAAGAATTGTGCTGGACAATATTGCAAAAGAATTATTCACATGCAAACAAGGGACTCGTAGTAAGAGGTCTTCATACGAATTCAACCTTCATTTGATTGTAAACAATCATCAACAAAGAACTTTTGGAGGACATTCAAATTAACAATCAAAATATAGAGATTCAATAAATAAATCTTGATCATTCAAGCGGATACGGGTGAGCACACAAAGATGTATAGTGGACAAGGAAGGTCCCTACTACATCTCATTCACAAGTAATAAGGAAGAGGAAGATACATATGCACACATCAATGAACATTTCAATCATGTTCACAAGCAAACAAATATAATCGCAATGAATGTAGCACCTTACCGACCAATGTGCATGAAGAGGTTGGTGGAAAATGTGAACTCCTATGAATTATCTTAGGAGACCTGTTACACGTACAAAGTGCCATCTACGAATAAGTACAGAAGAGAATTGCAGCAAATAGGAGCTCCTGCAAGCTGATGTAGAGACCCGTTGACTCCCAATATATCATCAACAAGCAAAATGACTACACTAAATGCAAATGCATACGAGTCTCTATAAGAAGTTTGTTGCACATACAACAAATTTTCTATGAGCAAATACAAAAGATCTGCAACACATATCATCTATCTACGAAGACAAATGTATGTGTCAAATGCCACTTTGGGTAGATGCAGAAAGACTTCAATAAATGCAGTATCCTGAAGTCAATTTCAGTCTATGAAGGAATACATCAACCTATCCACTCATAACAATGACGGATGTACCACATGAGCCAAACAACTACAACGAATATAAGCATCTACGAACCAAGGCAGGAGATTAGTTAGTACACTACGAAATACCTGCAAAAAGTAGCAGCGAACAATTCTATTCAGAAGCTGCTACGCCACCGGATCTGCAACCTCCGTCCAAGCAGACAGAAGGCGTCTATTCCAAGAATACCCCCGCACGTGCACTGTAATTTGTATACACATAGGTACACTAAGAGGAAAAATACAATCCAAACCCGCATGGGCCCCGGCGAGCGTGTTATTGATACACACGTGACGTCTAGGGATGTTGCGCGGGTTGACAAGTGAATTCAGGTTCGAAACCGATCCTTCTATACTGGTCAATAGAAGTCGACAGGGTTCGAACCATTAAGCAAATATAAAGTTGTGGCGACCAATATATTTGCTTTAAAATATTCATATTAGGCCTTCAAGGTCTACAACAATATGTATTCACTAATAAGGGCATAAAGCCTACGAAACCCGATCCTCTGTCGACAGTCCGATAGAGTTAACAAGGTTCAATCCATAAAGAGAAATGACCCCGAACACCCCGATGATGGCCGTGTTGAATGCAGATCTCAACCGGAGGGGTTCACAAATATTGTTCAAATGTCATTCCAAATACTCAAAATTCCACCCAAATATCCATTCAAAACCTAAAATACCTACAAAAATCCAAAAATCTAAAAAATCTTAAAATCACAAAATCCCAAAAATATTTAAAAATGAAATCAATCCATCAAAACACTTAAAGCAAAACCTATCCACCCTCCGCAACAGTCTGCCGGGGTGGACAAATTCAAATAAACTCTAGCTCACAAAGAGCCAAATGCCTAGTCGAAAATATCACTAGGATCCATTCTCAAACAATCTCTTGCCAGTAAGGACGTGGTACGTGTCCTCTAACCGGCGGTTTGCAGCCAAATGGCACCGCAGGATAAACGGTTACGACGATCCGAGGCCCTCTGAACCGAGTGGTTTTGCCGCCAAATGGCACCACGAAATACCGGTTATGGCCAGCGCCGTTACGTTCCTTATTGGCATCAAATCCTTGAGATATGAATCAATAGGATATGATCGATATGGCACAAAGCCCTTTGTTAGCTAAGGTGGATTCAAATTTGTCCGCTTAGACAAACATTCAACTCAGGTATACAAGGTCCCCTTGGACGAAGCAACCCATGGCTGCCGACAAGGATCCTTCTGTCAGGTTGGGTCGACTACCTCCTTTGACTAAGTAGACCAGGGACCACGATGGCCCGGACACGGAACCATGGGATCTTGATCGGGTCCATCATCCATTCCCCCACCATCCGCTTTAAGTGCTAGATGGTGAAATTTCTATTTTTAAATATAAAATTTTTCCAAATATCCCAATCCAAATCTTCAAATCTTCCAAACCCAACTCTTCAATTTCCAACCATTTTCCAACATCCGAAATCTATGCTGCTACTATATGCCAGATAACACGTATCTCTATACGTATCTGATTAACGACTAGCATTAATCGAAAGTTCTCTCTCGTGATCAGGAGGGGTAATTAACTATAGGGGCTTGCGCCTATAGGAAACCAGAACTCAGATCATAAAGTCCTCACAAAATGAGGGCGAAATCTCTGGGTAGTGTCTTATCTACAAACCCATCTGCCTTCCAAAATTTACCCTGGAACTTAGTTCGTTAAAACTCCCTCGCCGAATAAGAAAAGCGAGTGGAGGCCGAGGCCGAAATTTCGGAGCCCACACTTAGAAATGAATTGCATAATATTTCAATGTGCAATCTATCTATGGCTCAATACCTTACCTCAGTTAAAACTCTGGATGATAACATTGCAGCCGCCGGCTCCAATGTGGATCCTGAAGACAATATACTGCATACTCTAAATGGACTTCCACAATCCTATCAAGCATTCAAAACGTCCATTCGTACAAAACGGAGTCCGATATCTCTTGATGAACTATACTCCTACCTCCTCACTGAAGAAATTACACTGCTGTCGAATCTGTTCGCCTGAATTAGCAAACCGATCCCACTACAACACTGTATGCATCATGCGGTCGTGGACGTCGGGGTCGAGGAAGATCCCCATACAACAACTCCACCAGTGGCAGATCAACTTCATCACCACCAGTCACTTGCCAAATCTGCACCAAATGGGGCCATATAGCCTCACAATGCTGGCATCGTCTGAATGTCAATTAAGTTCCGAGCAACCCACCCTCCAAAGCTCTAGTAGCTGACTCTGCTCCTCCATCCCAGAACTGGTACATTGATTCGGGCGCATCATCTCACATGACCAACTCCCTTGACAACTTATCTCAACTAGCATTATACTAAGGGGCAGACAAAATCACTGTTGGCAACAGACAAAATCTACACATCGCTCATTTAGGTCCCGGACTTCTACCCACTCCCACCAGTAAGCTATCCCTATCTCAAATCTATCACGTTCCATCGATATCCAACAATCTAATTTCTGTTTCATCTCTCGCACATGATAACAATGTTTCCATTACCTTCTCACCGCTCGGCTTCACCATTGACCTGAAGACTCAAGCAACGCTTCTTCAGGGCCCCTGCCATAATGGCCTCTACACAATTAAACTACCGTCAGCAACCCCTGCACATTCAGCTCACTCAGCTATCTCTTCCTCCAACAATCGCTGGCATCGTCATCTTGGACATCCGCACCATCAAACACTTCAACTTATAGCATCCCAACACAGAGATCTCAATATATCTACTACTGTCAATTTCTGCTCTACATGTACGACTTCTAAAAGCCATAAACTATCCTTTTCAAGTTCTTCCAATGTAACTACTTCTCAGTTAGCTGTACTTCACTTTGATGTATGGGGACCTTCAACTGATGACTATTCAAGATACACATGGCCATTTCTTATGAGAAACAAATCAGAAGTATCTAATATAGTAATACGCTTTAAAACCTTCATTGAGAACCAACTCAAACAACGTATAAGAAGCATACGTACCGACGGTGGCACCGAGTTCTTAAACTCCACCTTCAAAACCTTCATCCAAAACAATGGCATACACCACCAAATTGCGTGTCCCTACATGCCGGAACAAAACGGAATTGCCGAACACAGAAACCGTCATATGGTGGAAACTACCAGGACGCTCCTATACATGGCCAAGCTTCCCCCAACCTTCTGGCCGGATGCTATACTCACTGCTACACCCCTCATAAACCGTATGCCATCTCCCACTCTCCAGAACAAATCCCCATTTCAATTACTCCATAACAAGCCCCCAAATTACTCACATCTCAAGGTATTTGGCTGTGCTTGTTACCCCTGGCTGCCTCCTTCTCAAAGAACCAAATTAGAACCAAGAGCTCTCTCCTGCATCTTTCTCGGCTATCATGATTCATACAAAGGATACAAGTGTTTTCACCTTCCTACCAACAAAATCATCATCTCCAGACATGTCGTCTTTGATGAAGATGATTTTCCAAACACAAATCCCCTCAACACCACACCTAACTCCCCACCACTCCTATTTCCTACATCTAATCCTCACCTCCTCATACCAACATCAACTATAATAGCAGTCGCTCCTCCCCCACCTCTCACCCCAGCATGCCCACTACCTCATTCCCCCAGTCCTTTCAATCCCTCTCCCCATAACCAATCTTCTTCTGCTGACAGTCCTACACCACCACCAGCCCCTGTTCCTACCTCTCATCCAATGCTCACACGTTTCAAATCAGGATCCTTAAAACCAAAATCCATCATGAATCTTCTTCATAGCACATACTCTCAACTACCCACTGATCCCACTTCTTACAATGAAGCTTCCAAATCATCTCACTAGAGGTCGACCATGGCCACTGAATTCTTAGCTTTGCAGCAACAAGGCACATGGACCCTTGTGCTGGCACCTGCCAACCGCCAACATTCTTGGTTGTCGTTGGACCTACAAAACTAAACGCCACTCAAACGGAAATATTGCTCGGTATAAGGCACGGCTTGTGGCCCAAGGACATCGACAAGAGTATGACATAGACTATCACGATACCTTCAATCTTGTAGCCAAAATGCCGACCATCAGGATCCTTCTCACCATCGCAATGTCGCACAAATGGCCAGTTCATCAAATGGACATTGCGAATGCGTTCCTACATGGTGACTTACATGAAACCGTATCTATGTCCCAACCACGGGGCTTCGAAGACAGTCTCCATCCCAGCCATGTTTGTCTTCTCAAAAAGGCCATCTACGACCTCAAGCAAGCCCCACGACAATGGTTCAACACCTTCTCTACCTATCTTCTCTCCTGTGGTTTTCGCCATAGCCAATCCGATCACTCGCTTCTAATCCTTTCCAAAGCTCAACTCAAAATCTATCTTGTCATCTACGTAGATGACATTCTTATCACCGGCACTGACGATACAGCAGTTCAAAAATTCATTCACCAAATCAGCAACCATTTCACTATGAAATATCTGGGCCACGCACATACATTTCTCGGCATTCAAATTCAAACTCACCCCAATCACTACTTTCTCTCCCAAACTCCCTATGCTCTCTCGATAATCTATCAGGCATGCCTTCAACAATGCAAACCTCTATCAATTCCCAGCTCCACAAAACCATCAACCACTCCCTTCTCCGATCCTGTAATTCACAATCCTCTCATCTCCAAACAACTTACAGGATCCCTTCAATATCTTACCGTCACGAGACCTGACATAGCGTATGCAGTGAATGTCCTATGCCAACATATGCACGCTCCTGAACAGCCACATTATCATCTTCTAAAATGGCTGCTCAGGTACATTCAAGGTACAACACACCTTCGCTTACCAATCTATGGAGGGCCTCTAGTACTTCGATCCTTCTCTGACGCCGACTGGGCCAGTGATACCACCACCAGACGTTCAACGACGGGATACTGTTCATTCCTGAGATAAACACTGGTGTCATGGAGCGTAAAGAAACAACATACTATAGCCCGGTCATCAACCGAAGTAGAGTATAGAGCAATCGCATCGGCTACCACTGACATACTCTGGCTACGCCGGCTTTTAACTTAGCTTGATGAAACACCACTGGCTTCAACTACACTTCTCTGTGACAACATGTCGGCAATAGCCCTAGCCAACAATCCGATGTTCCATGCCCGGACAAAACATATAGAAATTGATCACCATTTTCTCCGTGATCACATTCAAGCCAAGCACATCACTCTGCATCCACTCAGCATAGTGGACCAGCTCGCAGATCTATTCACAAAGCCTCTCTCAACCAGAAGATTCCAGCATCTGCGTAACAAACTAACGGTTCAACCCGAACCGTCACTTTGCAGGGAAGTATTAACAGAAGCTACAACAGCAACAACTACAGTAGCTTCTTCCTCATCTCTGGTAGCAACAAACCACGGCTCCACTAACGCTCCAACGGCTTCTGACATCTAGACCACATGGAATGATCATAGTGGTGTTAATAATAGCAAACCAACCAATCACCTCCTTACACGTGTCATTAGCTTTAGTTATAAATACTCACTGTAGCAACTAAACCTAATGAATGAAATACAGTGAAATTGCTCAAAGGTTTCTCCTCTATTTTCCTCTGCATTATCTTTGTCTTGCAGGTTGAAGAAATCCTCCTATGTAATTCTTCAGTAATCTATGAATGCCTTTTCTAGACTAGCAAGACAACTCTCACTATCATACTTTTTTATATTACAAAACTAATAATAGACCTAGTCAAGGAATAGGCCTAGTTGGGGCTATGGATTCGTCATCCTTCAATTACTAATTTTAACAAATTGTTGGTCAAGAAGCTTAATCTGGTTCACCTCAATCAGGTCTGAACTAAGGGCTGAATTTGATATTGATTGACGCCGGAGCTCAGCCGCTTAATCATCTTAACTTCAGGATAGTTTAATTCTATTTAGTTGTTAGTATAACTACATAGATATAGTATTCCTTATAGTGGCATATAGACTTGTATGTTACTTCCTTTGGCTATAAATACATAGCCAACTCATGTAATATGGTAGACTTGAGATATGAATAAATTTGAGTTGTGTGTTGCGTCATTCATGTATCATGTGTTGACCTGTATACTATATCCAAAGGAAACAAAAAAAGAGAAGCTCAGAATCAAACCTTACCCGTCGGATCCTCAAATTCTGCCGAGATTTGCGCCGATTCGGCGCCGTCCGCGATCGCTTCCCAGGTATCCCGCGACTCTGCAGTGCCTCGATCGCATCTCTTCAGCGTCGTTAAATACCAAGCCAAACAGAGCATTCGGGGCTGGCTTATCCTCTCCCGATCTTCTCTGTTCTCCACGCACGACCGACCTCCTCTCCTCTTCTCTTCCACGACACCCAGCTCCCGATCCACTTCCACACACGCAGAGATCCCGTCGTTGCTTCCTCTCCCACGTCCGAGGCCACTTCCGATCCCGTTCCTCCCACTCGACTCCAGCCAAACTCCTCCTCCCATCTCAGTAGCCGAAGCCAGCTCTACCTCCACCTAGCTGAAGCCTCCTCCAGCCGAGCTCTTGTTGTAGCCGCAGAACCCCATCTCTCCCGTCGGCTTAGAGAGAGAGAGAGAGAGAGAGAGAGAGAGAAAGGGAAAGGGAAGAGAATCCGACCTACCTCCTGCTCGGCTTCGCTCCATCTCCTCCCCATAGCCGTCCGACTCCATTCAACCGAGCTCTAATAGGGCTCGTCTCTTCCCGTCGAATCCGGCTCCAATCCCATCCCGTCTGACTCCAGGAAGCCGCAACCCTCCGACGACGCTCCTCTCTTGTCGGATTGAACTTCACGACATTTTGATCAGGGCAAAACCGAGAGCTCGGTTGCTATGAAGGTAACTTTCTCCCTTATGCTCGTTCGGCCAAATCCCGTAGACCTGCTGAACCGCAAAGGGGGGAAAGGGAGAGGTTATGTAATTTTTTATTAAAATTAATTTTGATTAATTTTAATCAAAATTAATAATAATAATTAGTTAATTTTAATTAGTTTTAATTAAAAAAATTATTTAATTAATTATAATTAATTTTAATTAACTGAAATTAGTAAATTAATTATAATTATCATATAATTATAATTAGTTTTAAGAGATTAATTATAATTAATTTTTAATTAATTATAATTAACCTTAATTAAAGTTAGTATTAATTTATTATAATTAGTTAGTTTTTTTAATTAAAGATTAATTAATATTAATTATTTATAATTAGTTAAAGTTATATATAATTAATTATCTTAATTAATTATAATGACTTTAATTAATTATAATTACAAAAAAAATTAATTCCCCCCACTCTCCTTCCTCGATGTTCGTGTCGGACCGACAAACCACCTAAGCACGCCTTTGTTGGCCGTGGTAGGAGGGAACCCGGTGCGACACCTACGACGAGGTAGGCGAGTGACCCCTCGATCCATGTGCCAACTACGACGACTCCGCGAAGGTATAAAATTTTCTAAACTCAAAACCCTACTTCAATATTCGTGGCAAATCGGAGAACTGTCCTATGCACGCCTTTGTTGGTCGTGGTAGGATAGGACCCCGGTGCGGCACGTACAGCGAAACGGGGTCACTTATAAGTACCCCCGGGCGGGGGGAAAGAAAAACTGTATCTTTTCATAAAATACTTTTTAAAAACCCCATGCACGCCTTTGTTGGCCGTGGTGGGAGAAAAAAGCAAAAACAAAAATACTGCCGCGGTGTCTCAACAACACCAACCGTGCACGTCTTTGTTGACGTGGCGGGTAGGCGGTCTCTTGGTTTTTCCCCTAAACGGGGGAGACGCCGGGAGGCTGCCGAAATTTTGTCTGAAATAAGACAAGGACTTGGAAGAATTTGGGGACTTGTGGACTTAAATCAAATGGACTTAATTGAACTTGAATCCAAATAAAAGAAAATGATGAAGAACATTAAGCCCATAAGGCTTGAACTTGATTGAACTCAGAACGACAGAGAACTTGAATGCGCACTTTGAACTCAAACAAGAATGAGAACTTGTGTAAGACTTGATTTGAACTCAAGCAATCAAAGAGTTGAACAATTTGGATATGAAATTGCATTTGCAAGGACAACATGGGACACATGACTGCTCAAGCGACAATCTAAATTGGAATTTGAACTTGCCAAGATCACAACAAACTTTGTTTGGATTTGCTTTGGACAATTGAATCGACTAAATACAAAGGTGAATGATTAATTAAAAGACCTCATTCAAAGCTTGATTCAAAATGAACTTGGTTTGAACCAAGTGAGATGGACTTGCAACAAATGTGTGATGAATAAGGGTCCAAATTTTGAACTAAGTGGGACTTGAGTTTGAACAACAAGAAGGACTCGAATCACATTAGCTTAATTTGAGCATAGAATGAACATGTACTTATGAATTTTCAACATAACTTGTACCAACATATTTTCAACCAAGAATCAAATGGAGAAATGCAATAGTATGTTCATACTTAACAACAAAAAATCTCCAATGAGTATTTGTCATTTCAATGGAGAAATCAATTCATCACGCAAGATTCAATCAAATGAATTGAATTTTACAAGTAATGAGGCTTATGTTGAATGAAAGTTTCAGTGTTGATTAGTGATGACTTGCACTGCAAACCATAGAAGAACAACTGATTGGTTTCAATATTTATATTAGTTATACGGCCAAATGTACAAAGCCCTTTAAAAATGGTATGGAACACTATCTTGTAGATATGTGTACGGGGAGACAGTGATGAGTACGATTATATACTCTTGAAGAAAGTATATGAATATATAATAAATGCAATATACGACATGCAACAATCACCATGACCTTCAGGACAAAGGAAAATCGACAAGAAATGGTAGAATGCAACAGCTTGTTCTCAAGTAATAAGCTAAAGTATCGTGTGAATGTTGAAGAATCATCACATTGATTGAAAACACAAATACCAACAAATGCAAGTCATCCTACGAGTACGATAATCTGATGAATTTGATGAATAGGGTGATATTCTGTGGCCCGCCTGTGGTCAATGATACATTATTCTATTTCTAACGGAAGAGTCTAATGATGATGTGAGACTTATCCCAAATTCAACATACTCAGTGCAATATACCTGAATGTTATAATACTCCTACAATCAGTAATAATCCAGTACTAAGCAAATATACTAGCTCCCTACAAGCAAGAGTAAAGGGTCCTTATAAGGGATTTGACATACACACAACATGTCATCTATAAGAAGGATACAAGGAGTCTGCCACAAATGTTAAGATACTAATACAATCTATAATTAGGCAGTGGTAAGTAGATGCATCTGTCTCCAACAAGCGAAGGGAATTTGATATACGACAAATACAAGCTTCTACGACCTAAGGCAGGAGATTAGTTAGTGCACTATGATCCGCCTATAAAAATCAATAAATAGTGCACGACAGTCTACCTGTACGAAACAGCGAACAATTCTATTCAGAAGCTGCTACGCCACGCCACCGGATCTGCAACCTCCGTACAAGCAGACAGAAGGCGTTTATAAATATTCCAAAAATACCCCCTGCACGTGCACTATAAATTGTATACACATAGGTACATTAAAGGGGGGAAATATAATCCAAACCCGCATGGGCCCCGGCGAGCGTGTTATTGGTACACACGTGACGTCTAGGGATGCTGCGCGGGTTGACAAGTGAATTCAGGTTCGAAATCGATCCTTCTATATGGGTCAATAGAAGTCGACAGGGTTCGAACTATTAAGCAAATATAAAGATGTGGTGACCAGTATATTTTCTTTAAAACATTCATATTAGGCCTTCAAGGCCTACAATAATATGAATTCACTAATAAAGGCACGAAGCCTACGAAACCCGATCCTCTGTCGATAGCCCGACAGAGTTGACAAGGTTTAATCCATAGAAAGAAATGACCCCCAAACACCCCGATGATGGCCGTGTTGAATGCAGATCTCAACCGGAGGGGTTCCCAAATACTTTCAATTGTCTCCCAAAAGTCCATTCCAAATACTTTCAAACTCCACAAAATCTAAAAACTCCACAAAAATCCCAAATATTCCAAATGCCTATCAAAACCCAAAAACTCTACAAAAATCCCAGAAAAATCTCAAAATTCCAAAAAATCCCAAAAAAATTTAAAATTGAAATAAACCCATTAATCACTTAAAGCAAAATTCATCCACCCTCCGCAACAGTTTGCCGAGGTGGACAAATTAAAATCAACTTCAGCTCACAAAGAGCGAAATGCCTAGTCGAAAATATCACTAGGGTCCATTCTCAAACAATCTCTTGCTAGTAAGGACGTAGTACGTGTCCTCTAACCGGCAGTTTCGCCGCCAAATGGCACTGCAGGTAAACGGTTATGACCCGGGGCCCTCTGAACCGAGTGGTTTTGCCGCCAAATGGCACCACAGATAGCGGTTATGGTCAGAGCCAATACGTTCCTTAGTGGCGTTAAATCTTTGAGATATGAATCAATAGGATATGATTGATAGGGCATAAAGCCCTATGTTAGCTAAGGTGGATTCAAATTTGTCCCCTTAGACAAACATTCACCTCAGGTCTACAAGGTCCCCTTGGACGAAGCAACCCATGGCTGCCGACAAGGATCCTTCTGTCAGGTTGGGTCGACTACCTCCTCTGACTAAGTAGACCAGGGACCACGATGGCCCGGGACGACGGAACCATGGGATCTTGATCGGGTCTATCATCCATTCCCCCACCATCCGCTTTAAGTGTTAGATGGTGTAATTTCTATTTTAAATATCAATCTCTCCAAATACCCAAATCCAAACCCAATTTTCAAATCTAAATTCTACCAATATCAAATCTTTCCAATCTCAAATCCATTGCTGCTACTATATGCCAGATAACACGTATTCTCTACATATCTGATTGACGACTAGCCTTAATCGAAAGTTCTCTCTCGTGATCGAGAGGGGTAATTAACTATAGGGGCTTGCGCCTATAGGAAACCAGAACTCAGATCATAAAGTCCTCACAAAATGAGGGCGAAATCTCTGGGTAGTGTCTTATCTACAAACCCATATGCCTTCCAAAATTTACCCCGGAACTTAGTTCGTTAAAACTCCCTCGCCGAATAAGAAAAGCCAGCGGAGGCCGGGGCCGAATTTTCGGAGCCCACATCATGAGATTGTTCTTAGGTGATGGATTCTTTTTCCAAGGAGTTCTTGGAAACTTGTTCGGACACGGTCGCCAGATCATCGACGTGGATTCGTTGAGCCCCCTCCGGTCCGGTGTCAATTGGTATCAAAGCCGGCAAGTTGCTGGTTTCTTGTCCATCGCCGTGTCCCATCCACCGCCCGCGTCATTTGGTGGCGACACGTCTTTGGTAGTGAAGCAGCTTCGGTAGCGAATAGGCCTCAGTGGAATAAAGAAAGCTCAAATGAAACAAGAAGAACATATCAAGAACAGC
This sequence comes from Dendrobium huoshanense, assembly GCA_016618105.1. Taxonomy (NCBI): domain Eukaryota; kingdom Viridiplantae; phylum Streptophyta; class Magnoliopsida; order Asparagales; family Orchidaceae; genus Dendrobium; species Dendrobium huoshanense. The sequence goes on along the minus strand of JADPUM010000593.1, from coordinate 1,662 downwards.
AGTTTAAGCCACCCAAACATTTGTCCTGTTGTTCTAGTTTTCACGCCTGTCCAAACATCCACAACTATCAAGAAGAGGCAAAACTTCATCCATCTTGTGGTTGGTGCATGATATCAGCATATCGCCTAGGACTTCAAGACCGATCTACAAGTTTAAAGCTCCGCCATTGCTACTCTACAAGAGACCACGAGTACGTACGCGCAAGCCAGTCGGTGGTGTGCACTTGCGTATGCAAGCAGGTCAATCGAGCTGGAATAAAGAAGAAAATCCTTCCTAGTTTAACAAGAAGATCCTTCTTCTCTATTTTGGCCATGATATCCTCTGTGATCCAAAAGTTACCAAGCTTCAAGTGACAGACTTGGCATCATCTGCTTTCCTAGATGAGAATTTTCAGCACAAAATAAGGGTGGCAAGTTCTGTGATGTAATCACCAGCATAGCTCTCACCGATTATGAAGAAATCTCTGTTCTGGTACTGCGGAAATCTCTCTAACCAATTGATCAGAAGGTGTAGGTGTCATCAGCCGTGCTCTTGTCACCGGTGTTTTGGTAATCTGACATTGTGTTGAGTGGGAGAACACAACACTAGCCAGTGATTCCAAGAAGATCACATTTTGCCACATTATTCCACGCTGCTTCATTTGCCCAAGAAGACATTCTGTTCTAGCCAAAAATAGTCAGGCAAGATTTCAACTCGCCAGAATTATCAGCAAGCACTTCAAGAAGCAGAAATCGAATATCTTCTACAAGAAATTGCCCAGCTCAAATTAAGATTGTCAAGGATTGAACGAAGATCCTTACGAACCAACGATGACAACGAGGGCATTTCAGATGATCATATCTCTTCCACCCCACCCTCGATCGAGTTCAGCTTCCAAGAATTTGAAGATCCATTGCCGAAATCGTCGTCTTTTCCTCTCTACAATGAACCCGTGTATGACGTGTACGATGACGACATGTTCTTGGAGTTATTGATGTTGATAAGCCCATGTATGATGATGAACAGAGCAAGATGGATGCATCGCCGAAATTTAGTATGCATACCTTCACGAAATGTTTGAAAAAAAAAAAAAAAGGGAATGCTGGGTAAACTACCTTATGAAGATGGAGATAAGCCACAAGGAGGTGACTTAAAAGATGGATATGCTACAAGGTTGCTGTTCACTTCGATTGCTATCATAGGGTTAAAGATCCCGTTGGTCCATGACGATGTGAGTTTTGCGAGGATACACCCTTACAGGCAAGTCGTGGGAATCAACAATTGGGTAGCTGTGAAAAGACTTCTTCTAGAGTCCAATGTAGTTTATGCAGTGGTGTTGACACGGGGTGGATTTATCCAGACTAGTTTAGCCAACCAAACCCACCTCCTTATGGTGGCCAACCGGACATCTTCCTATAAACCTGAAGTTCCTCCTACCCCAGTAGAATGACGCTGGAGTTGAGCCGCTTATTCATGTTAACATCATGATAGTTTAATTCCATTTAGTTGTTAACATGGCTATATAGATATAGTATTCCTTATAGTGGCATGTAACCTTTTATGTTGCTTCCTTTGATTATAAATACATAGTCAACTCTTGATAGGCAGATTTGAGATATGAATAAAATTTGACTTGTTTTTGTGTTATTCTGTATCCTAAGATTGTTCTCAGGTGGTGGATTC
>JADPUM010000592.1:0-25000 GCA_016618105.1 Dendrobium huoshanense | reverse complement strand
GTACACATGTGACGTCCAGGGATGCTGCGCGGGTCAATAAGTGATTTCTTGTTCGAACCCGATCCTTCTATACGGATCAATAGGAGTCGACAGGGTTCGAACATTCGAACAAGATACACGATATTGGAGACCGTTGTAATTGTTTCAATGCATTCATATTTGGCCTTAAAGGCCTACAATGAAAAGAATTCACTAATAAAGGTTCAAAGCCTACGAAACTCGATCATCAGTCGACAGCTAGATAGAGTTGACAAGGTTTAAGCTACAAAAGAGAAATGACCCCAAACACCCCGATGATGGCCGTGTTGAATGCAGATCTCAACTGGACGGGTTCCCAAATATTTTCAAATGTCTCCAAATATCCAAAGTTCATTTCAAATATTCCAAAGCTCCACCCAAAATACCTATAAAAATCCAAAAATCTAAAATCCCAAATTCCAAAAATATTTAAAATTGAAATAATCCCATCAATGCTTAAAGAAAAATCCATCCATCATCCGCAACAGTTTGCCGAGGTGGATAAATTTAAATATAATTTCAACTCACAAAGAGCCAAATGCCTAGTCGAAAATATCACTAGGATCCATTCTCAAAACAGTCTCTTGCTAGTAAAGATGTGGTTGTGTCCTCTGACTGGCGGTTCGCCGCCAACTGGCACCACAGGATAAACGGTTATGACCCGGGGTCTTCTGAACCGAGTGGTTTTGCCGCCAAATGGCACCACGAAATACCGGTTATGGCCAGCGCCGTTACGTTCCTTATTGACATCAAATCTTTGAGATATGAATCAATAGGATATGATCGATAGGGCACAAAGCCCTCTGTTAGCTAAGGTAGATTCAAGTTTGTCCCCTTAGGCAAATATCCAACTCAGGTCTACAAGGTCCCCTTGGACGAAGCAACCCATGGCTGCCGACAAGGGTCCTTCTATCAGGTTGGGTCGACTACCTCCTCTGACTAAGTAGACCAGGGACCACGATGGCCCGGGATGACGGAACCATGGGATCTTGATCGGGTCTATCATCCATTCCCCCACCATCCACTTTAAGTGTGAGATGATGCAATTTCTATTTAAATATCAAATTTTCCAACCCAAAATCCAAAAACCCAACTCTTCAATTCCCCAAATCCAAACTTTTCAAATTCCTATGCCCATTGCTGCTGCTATATGCCATATAGCACGTATATTCTACATATCTGGTTGATGACTAGTCTTAATCGAAAATTCTCTCTCTTGATTGGGAGGGGTAATTAACTATAGGGGCTTGCACCTATAGGAAACCAGAACTCGGATCATAAAGTCCTCGCAAAATGAGGGCGAAATCTCTGGGTATTGTCTTATCTACAAACCCATCTGCCTTCCAAATTTACTTCGGAACTTAATTCGTTAAAACTCCCCTCGTCTAAAAGAAAAGCAAATCTGCGCGGCGGGGAGGCCGGGGCCGAATTTTCGGAGCCCACAATATCAGAGCTGGTTCTCCGAATTAGTGATTTAAATATCTCGAGAAAAGATCTTTGACACAATTTGGGAATATAAATACTTCTTGAAATGAGGAGAGGAAGACAAGAAAAGTAATTTCAATTTTTGCATCAGCTGAAAGTTTGTTCTTATATTAACAATATTCTATCCAGCACTTTAAGAGATAAGGCCTCTATATTTGATCTTAAAATACTAGGAAATATCTAAGTAGGAAGTGCATTACCATGATAGGAGAGACTACTATAAATAATCAAGTACTATAAAATAATGAAATTGGGAAATGCAGAAAAACAGTAATACAACCCACAATTTGGATAGGACAACTGCTGGGAATTAATTTCATTTAAAAAATTTAATCTACGTGATTTAGCACTTCCCAAATAGTGTTAGTGTAAGTCAATGGGAGAATCATTCCCTTCCAAAGTTAAAGCAGATAAATAAGCATATCTCCATAGGGAAGAGATCCCACGAATCTTGTGTAGCAGGATAGAATAAAATTCAAATGTGGAAGGGATTGATCCCATAGATCATAAGCAGCAGGCAGGGTTTTTCAACAACTCTTTTATCTCTGGATTGTATACATCAAATAATCCAAGATTTCCTATCATTTCTTCATAAGAAGATCTAGGTAATCCCTTGGTTAGAATGTTAGCAGTATGCTGTAAGAAAACAATGTTAGGGATGCAAAGTATATGCTTCAATTTTACGAGATTCCTCCTTTTTGAAGAATAGTATAACCGTTAGACTTATTTTTAGATGCTTCAGGATCCATAATAGAGCACCAAGATGTTCTTCATAAGATGTGTGCATGAAATGACTTTACATATTAATAGCAAAAAGCAATATCAAGCCTTGTATCTGCTATGTAGACAAGCTAAACAACAAAAAGTTGATATCTACACTTGTCAATATGTGTGCTAGTGCATTGGTCGTTACATTAGGATCAACAGAGGTATCTACTAGTTTGCACCCAAGTAGCCTTGTTTCATTCAAGAAATCAAAAACATATTTCGTTTGAGATATAAATAATGCCTGCTTTATTTCAAGCCAATTACATTCTAACGGAGTGTCTTAAGGGGCCAAATTTTTTTATTTTAAATTCATCAACAAACTTTTTAATTAATGAAAATATTTTAGGAATATTTTTAATTGTTAGGATGATATTCTCAAGGTCTTCAAAATATAAAATTTAAATAATTGATTTATCATCTTCATATTTATGGAATAAGGTGTGAACGATTTAGGCCTGCTTGTGTGCTTGTTGGAAAATCACATTAGTGAATCAGTCAAACATTATTCTTTTTTTTTGAAGAAGCAATAAATGCATTGATAACTAAAAACGGAAAATAACAACTTACAAAGTTCTTTCTAAAGATTCCTCCTTAACAATTCCACAAAGGAAGAAGGAACCTTATTCGACCCTATATCCTCCCAACAAAAAGAAGAAAAGATAGCATAGTTAGCACAGAAATCTGCTAACTTATTAGCACTCCTCTCTATATAATTAAAAATCACATAATTACAATCACTAACAAAAGAAATGTTTTCTACTTCTTCTCCACCTCTTGTAAATGAATTTTGTATGAGCTTGATCACATTTGTATTGTCACCTTCAATAATTATGTCTTTGTACTCCAACATCCAATCTTTAATCACCTCTTTTATTGACTTTATAGCTAAAAGCTACAAGTACGATATATCCCAGTGAACACAAGCTTTACCAAAAGTCAAAAGAAACCTTCCTTTGTGATCTCTGAATACACCACCTACTCCACCTTTGTAAGACGTTAATAAGGATGTATCTACATTCACTTTGATCCAATCGGGTGGAGGAGGGTGCCAAGTTTTTCCAACAGCGAGAGCTGATTGGCAGCCAACTGTCTCGAATTAAGCCCCTTAAAAGCATTCAAAATTGCTTCATAATTAACCGATTCAATTGCTATAAAGATTGCTGTCCTCTCAGTTTTCCCATGGACCAAATTATTCCTTCCCTTCCAAGTAAAATACACAACATTACAAAATAAATTTACCAAAAATGAATTCTGTGTAGTCATCCAATTTCAGCTATCTTCAAAACAGGTCACAAGAGGTATCCCAAAGCCCCATTTGTTTAATAGAAGAATAACCTCCTTAAGCTTCTTACAACTGACCGCCAAATGCTCTCTATCTTCAACTTCATTACATCCTCTTGGACATAAGTTATTCATTTGCAATCTCCTATATGATAAGAATTGGAAGGTAGGTAAAGCATTATTCAATAACCTCCACCAAAAGTTCTCCACCCTCGCATTAAGCTTTGCCTTCTTCAAACATTTCCAGTATTTGTAATCTTGAAAATTCTGCTCCATAGCCGATAACAGCCATTGCTGATAAAAATTTCCCATAATTTCCTTGAATAAGCTCCAACTTGTCTTCCTGGTTATTTGAGTCAATTTGAACTTTGCTAATCAGCTCCACCAGCTCACTTCCAAAATTCTTATTTAATTCATCAATATTCCATCTTCCTTCCAAAATGAAACAACTTAACATCACTGATTCCAAATTGCAATCTTTAGGAGCCACAAATGTTGGCCACATGTTTAAACTCTTATCCATGATCCATATATCATTAAAGATATCAATAGAGTCCCCATTTGCTATCTTGCATCTCCCAATCTGTTTAAGAAACTTTCCTCCATCCTTTATTAACTTCCAGGCCGGTGAGCTAGATTTCTTCCCACCACTATGATCCCAAAATGAACCATATTTCGGACATAAGGCTTTATGCAGTAATGATTCTTTGTCTTGAACATATTTCCACACAAGTTTTGCTCTCAAAGGGCCAACCTTGCTAGAACATGAATGCAAACCTCAGCCACCATTCTCCAAGGGTGCACACATAGTACTCCAATTCACATAATGTAGTCCTAAACCACCATTCATCTTGTTCCAAATGAAACTTCTACATAGCTTGTCAATTTCATTTAAATACTCATTGGAATCATTGAAAGTGTAGAATGGAATGACGGATAAGAGAGCAATACTGTTTTAACAAGGGTGGCCTTCCTCGCCAATGAAATGAACTTGCCACCCCAAGTATTCAACATTTTTAACACTTTGTCAATGATAAATTGAAAGTCCTTCTTCACTAGTCTTCTCAAAGCAACTTTGATTCTAAGATAGTTGAACTCTTTTACTGATTTGAATCCCATTATATGTGTTATAGCATTCTTTTTCCTTCTTCTAACAGATGTTCCAAATAAAATTCATGATTTGCTTTTATTTACCTTTTGCCCAGTCCATCCGCAAAAAGCCTTCAAAATACATTTAATCTTCTTCACATTCTTCAACTTAGCATCCGAGAATATTATAATGTCATCCGCATAAAGCAAATGCAAAATCTTTGGGCCATTTGGGCTAACCTTGATACGAATTGAATCATCTTCAAAAAAAGCATTAGACATGAGATGCGAACAAAGAATAAAATGAAAAGGAGACAAAGGGCATCCCTGCCGAAATCCACTTCTAGCCTTTATCCAATCGGTCTGATTCCCGTTAATCAGCAATGAAAAGGAAGGATATTGAACACAATCAATGATTAACTTGGAGAAGAAAGGAGGAAATCCAAAATACTCCAAAGCTTTACTCAGACTCGGCCACCCCATGGAATCGTACGCTTTCTCCATGTCAATTTTGAATGAGACTAAACCTTTAGAAGATTTTGAATGCCTGAACTTATGAAAAATCTCTTGAGCTATGAGTACATGATCAGAAATAGATCTCCCCTTTAGGAAAGCAACTTGTTCATTAGAAATTAGTTTTGGAATGATGCAAGAAAGTCTATTCAGCAAAACTTTGGCTGCTATTTTGTAAATAATTCTGCACAAGCCAATCGGTTTATAATTAGATGGAGCAAAATGGTTACTTTAGGAATTCGCACAATAAGAGTTTCTTTCCAACTCTCACACATTTCAGCTGTGACAAAAAAATAAAAAAAGATTCAAAGCATTCCAGAAATCCTCTTTTATAATAGACCAATAGCTTTTAATAAAGGAATATGATATGCCATCATTTCCCGATGCAATGTACCCCTCGGATTGCTTGATCACACTCTCCACTTCTTCCAAAGAGAAACATTTGTTCAATAATTTTTTATCCTCATCCAGACATTTCCACGGTTTGGGCCAACCATCCAAGGAACAATCCCTTTCATGCCATTTTCCATTGACAAAACTGAGCAGAACTCATTCAATATGGTGTTTGTCGTCCATTATACATCCATCTTCATTTTTTATACCAAAGATAAAATTAGAATTTCTCCTAGCACTTGCAAAGGACTGAAAAAATTTGGAGTTAGTCTCCCTCCATCGTCCATCTCATTAATTTTAGTCTTCAGGCACCAAATGTCTTCATTTGAGAGTAAACCATCATTTGCTTCTTTAAGTTGAAGCTCCAAGATTTCTTACTTTAGTGTCTCCTTTTATTGATTTAAGCATTTCAATTTGGCTCTACTACAATAAAAAAGAGATTTCAAAGCTCTCTTCAACTTTTGATTAAGAATTTGAGAGAAGCTCCCACCTGTTCTCAAATTCCATGACTTTCTCACCACAGCAGCCGAGGCCAAAATTGAGGCCCATATGTCTTCAAATTTAATAGATCTTTTTGTTCAATGGCAAATTCCAAATAGATTTAACAAAATGGGGCAATGATCCGATGCCACTCTTGGTAGGTGCTTAACCACTAAACAATGGGAAGAACTTGGAGCCAAAGAATTCACAAAGCATCTGTCCAACGTTTCAAGAATCCGATCAGTACCAGATTTATTTTTACACCATGTAAATTTTAGGCCAACACAATTAATCTCATGAAGGTCATTGCAAGTAAGGAATGTTTTCATCTCTTTAGGACCCAAGGAGAAAGTAAATCTTCTTCCACCTCTTTTATCATCCTTAGTAAGTAGACAATTGAAATCACCACCTACTACCATAGGAAAATCAATACTAGCATAAGCTTCCAACCTCTCCCAAAGGATCCTTCTTCTATAAACATCTTTACTACCATAAATGGTACTACTCTCCATCTTCCTTTGTTCGCAACATCCAAATCACCAATGATAAATTGAGAAGAGAACTCCGATACCCTGAAAGTAACCAAATTGTTTTTCCAGATTACCACAATACCTCCAAACAATCCTTCCGAAGGAACTTGAAAATAATCCCAACCAGAACCAATCAAAGAGCAAACATCCTACTATCAATACAGGTCAATTTTGATTCCAATTACCAAAAAAAAAAAAAAAAATCATTGTCTTTCACCACCTCCTTGAGATATAGAGAAGCTTTCTTTTTTCTAGCTCCTCTACAATTTCAGAATACTATTGAAGTCATTTTTGGGTAAGAGGGGAAGAGTTCCCCACTTTCTCCCTTATATCACCATCTACTCTTCTACTTCTAGAAACTAATTTAATTGGCCCCAATCCTTTCAACTGGTTAGCACCTTTCTTTTTAATGATAGTAGAACCCCCCTTCATTACTATTAAACTCAACTTTCATCATAACAACTGGATTTGTTATGTCATCACAACATTTAGTATGCTTAACTGACTTTCTAGGAGATTCATCCATTCCGACAATCTCCCCTTCCTCATTCATAGCATTTAAAACATCAAATTTATTATCAATAACAAAAATTCCATTTGAATTGAGAGCCATACCATTTACAATTACATTAGACGATTGAAGATCCACAGTTTTGAATTCCATCCTCATCCTTCACACCTCTTGAATTTTCGGTTTGATCTCCCAGAGTTTCAGAATTTAATTCTGAATTACCCTTTACATTAGCATTAAAAATCTGTCCAGCAACTTCCAGATTTTTCTTCTCAGCATTAAGGATCTTCTCAGCAACTTCAGGCATTTCATCTCTAGCATCAGATTTGTTACTTTCCGCAACAACAGAAACCTTCTCAGCAACAGCATTATTTTTTACAGATTTCGGTATCTTCTCAGCAACTTTGATTAATTGTCCTTCAAAACTCTTCACAGCATCTCCTTTAGTTAACTGATTCTCCTTGAATTTGAAATTTGCATTTCTGAAATTCTTCTTCCCATAATTCACTTGGACCCAAGGTCCATAACATTCTCTACCAGTATCAGCAGATTCATCAATTTTCCTTTTTTCAACTTCAACATCCACATTTTTAGCTTGACTTCCAATGTTAACCTGAGGTTTGCAAGATGCTAATCCATTATCAACACAATTATTTTTCAAATGGCCTATCTTCCCACAAGTGAAACAAAAAGTTGGTAATCTTTCATATTCAATACTTTGATAGAATTTACCCAAGTTGCCTTCAACTCATACACCCAAAGGTAATTTTTCATCAAGTTTAACTCGGACACAAACTCTTGCAAATTCTCTTATACCCCATTGGAACATGTTTCCACCAATCAAATAAGGAATACCCACCATGGATGCAATCCTACACACATTAATCTCATCCCAACTCTGCAACGGGAGATTAGGCATTCAAATCTATATAGGAGCAGTCAAGCCTTTGAAAGAAGTACGTGAAAATGACGGCGACCATCTATCCATTCCCACTATATTTTCATTAACATACCACGGCCCAGTAGTAAAAACCTTGTCCATGGGTTATGGATCATCAAATGCACAAAGAACCCAACCCATTCCAAGTAAGGTCAAATGAAATTTGCCAAAATCTCCCTATGCCTTCTCAACTCCATACTTATGATATGAAATGGAATATTATCACCAAAGACTTTGATAACCAAAGATTTTTGAAGTATATTTGAATTCTCCCATTCATTTCCTGTATGCAGCTTCACTATTGATCCATTTTCAATGAATCCTTCACCGAGTTTAAGATCAATTAATTTTATGTTTGATTTTTTGCTCCAAGCATTCTTTATCAAATTACTAGATTGTCACATTACTAGATTGTGGTTTGGGAACATCCAAATTCTTTGTTGTCAAATTGCAATTACCCAAATCACTTGATTTGCAGCTTCGAACTATGTTAAGGTCTGAACTTGACTGATTCAAACCAATTTTTACTTGCACAGGGTTTTCAGCCAAAAAATCAGTTTTTACCAAAGCATCCATATTCTGAACATTTGAAATAGGAACAGACTTCAATTTAAACTTCTCAGCATCCACTTCCATAATAGCTTCATTTTCACAGACCTTAGACAACCCATTTCCGATAGAATCAAGTTTTGAAACGGGGGAAGACGACATACCCAAATCAGCATTAACAAAAACTTTGGAATTCCTGACTTCATCCGCCGAAGATTGATTTTTAACAAAACTTTCAAACAAAACGTTCTTTCCCTTCCCTAAAACTTCAAATTGTTTATTTGCATTCAGTAATCCTCCATTTTGTGGTCTCCGAAAATTCGGCCCTGGCCTCCCCGCCGCTTTTCATTTCTTTTTATTTGGCGAGGGAGTTTTAACGGATAAATTCCGGGGTAATTTTGGAAGGCAGATGGGTTTGTAGATAAGACACTACCCAGAGATTTCGCCCTCATTTTGCGAGGACTTTATGATCTGAGTTCTGGTTTCCTATAGGCGCAAGCCCCTATAGTTAATTACCCCTCCCGATCATGAGAGAGAACTTTCGATTAAGGCTAGTCGTCAATCAGATATGTAGAGAATACGTGTCATCTGGCATATAGTAGCAGCATAGGTATTGAGATTTGAAATGTTGGAAGGTTTGGAATTTGAAATGTTTAAAGATTTGGAATTTGAAGTTTTAATATTTAAAATAGAAATTTTCACCACCTAGAACTTAAAGCGGATGATGGGGGAATGGATGATAGACCCGATCAAGATCCCATGGTTCCGTCGTCCCGGGCCATCGTGGTCTCTGGTCTACTTAGTCAGAGGAGGTAGTCGACCCAACCTGACAGAAGGATCCTTGTCGGCAGCCATGGATTGCTTCGTCCAAGGGGACCTTGTAGACATGGGGTGAATGTTTGTCTATGGGGACAAGTTTAAATCCACCTTAGCGAACAAAGAGGCTTTGTGCTCTATCGATCATATCCTATTGATTCATATCTCAAGGATTTAATGCCACTAAGGAGCCTATTGGCTTTGGCCATAACCGCTATATGTGGTGCCATTTGGCGGCAAAACCACTCGGTTCAGAGGGCCCTGGGTCATAACCGTTTACCTGCAATGTCATTTGGCGGCGAAACTGTCGGTTAGAGGACACGTACCTCGTCCTTACTGGCAAGAGATTGTTTGAGAATGGATCCTAGTGATATTTTCGACTAGGCATTTGGCTCTTTATGAGCTGAAGTAAACTTTAATTTGTCCGCCCCGACAAACTGTTGCGGAGGGTGGATGGATTTTACTTTAAGTTTTTGATGGATTTATTTCAATTTTAAATATTTTTGAGATTTTCGGAAATTTCTGGGATTTTTGTGGAGTTTTTGGGTTTTGATAGGCATTTGGAACGGCATTGGAAATTATTTGGAATGGACCCCTCCGGTTGAGATTTTTGTTCAACGCGGCCATCATCGGGGTGTCAGGGGTCATTTGAAAATATTTGCAGTTTATGGATGAACCTTGTCAACTCTGTCGAGCTGTCGACAGAGGATCGGGTTTCTTAGGCTTTATCCCTTTGAGAGTGAATTCTTTTGATTTTAGGCTTTGAAGGCCTAATATGAATGTATTAAAACAAATATTCTAGTCGTCACGGCCACATATTTGCTTAATGGTTCGAACCCTGTCGGCTCCTATTGATCAGTATAGAAGGATCGGGTTCGAATTTGAATTCACTTGTTGACCCGCGCAACATCCCTACACGTCACGTGTGTACCAATAACACGCTTGCCGGGGCCCATGCGGGTATTTGGAGGGAATTTTATAATTGAACCCTGTCTACTCCTTTATACCTGCTTAGGAGGATCGAGTTTAAAATTTGATAACCCGCGCAGCATCCCTAGACGTCACGTGTGCACCAATAACACGCTCGCCGGGGCCCATGCGGGTTGAGATTGTATTTTTCCTTTTAGTATACCTATGTGTATACAAATTACAGTGCACGTGCAGGGGTATTTTGAAATATTTATAGTTTACTTGTGAGTGGTACATTGAATGTATAGAACTCTTATACAATAGACCATAGGAGTTCTATACTTGTCATAATGCTTCGTCATTTGCCATAAGGCCTCATTACTTTCGTCATCAACCTCTCATACTTATCATATGCAGCTTTTCAATGCTCGTGGGGACTACTGTATTATCAACACATTTGTAGAGGGCTTTTTGACGATTCAAAGACACATTCAGCAGGAACCTTTTTCGTTGATGATTTCAGGTTCTCCTTATGAACTTATTAGTGTAGACACTGTGGAATTCATGCCATTCATATGTAGACTGATGATTTGGCAAAAATATTTATTTGTGTTGATTGTTGCTTATGAGTGAGGTGTAGAAATTTCAATCATCATGATTCTTTGTGATTGATCCTATGTAAGTTAATACTGATTATCAGACGAAAGACACTCCTCGTCAATTCTTCCATGTCTGTTGATTGATAAGTAGTTGTTGTATTCATCATGTTATTCTTTACACATCTATTACACCCCTATTGCTTGTAGAGGATGAACATATTTTCTTGAAATCTTGCAAATAACATAATATATGTGTATCTATATTTATGAGGGACGGGCCATTTTTGTAGTATCTCCATTATCGTCGATTGCAGAAGCACTGCTACATCTATCACTAAGCACTTCATACATGTTTGCTAGTGAACTTATTATAGCTCACAATCTCCTTGTAGTCCATTGTAAGCACATTGTTACTTGCACTAGTCAAAGTAATTCATGATTTTCATAACGATATTATTGCTCGTAGATTGTCCAATTTGGATGTGACAAATCCCTTGGTATCATGTGAAAATGGCTCGAGCCATGCATGATGAAGTTACTTCTCAATTGAAATGAAAATTCTTTAATGCTCATTGAAGACTTTGTGTTGTTAAGCATGAAAATATTATTGCATTTCTCTCTCTCTCTCTCTCTCTCTCTCTCTCTCTCTCTCTTTGAGAAGTCGGCAAAAACAGGGGAGATCGGGCAAGGGACGGGATCGAGAGCTGCAGTCGACAGGATTGAAGGGGCTTGGTCGGATCGGGATCAGGGCAGAGGCGTCGAAGGCTTCAGCGGCTTCAGCCCTGTCGTGGGTTAAGGAGCTCGGTCGGAGGAAGATCGGAGGGATTCTTGACGGAAGCAAGTGGGAGGTCCGACTGGGATTTCAGAAGAGCAAGAGAGAGCAGGGAGAGTCGTGTCTGTGGGAGGAAGCAATGAGCGAAGGTCTCGTTTGTTCGGTATTTAAAGACACGAATAAGGCGGCGATCGAGGAGTTGTCGCGAGATTTAAACAGGAATCGCGTGAACAGAGCGATGTCAGCGCCGAACCATGTCAGGTATGCGGGATTTCTTGCGAATTTTGCGGGAGCTTTCGGCGGGATATGAGGTATTCCCGATCTCTCTCTCGTTCTCTTTTGGTTTTTTATACGGAGGTCAACAAATGCCCCCCATCAAATGTGGTTCGTGTCCAGAGCGAATCACGTTTGTTGTAAGCTGTTTGTATTTGTGGATCTGTAGATATTGTTTCTAGATGTCACACTAGGGTTTCCATTTGGTGGATTTCCAAGAATTTACTTGGATGTCACACTAAGATTCTCTTTTTCCATAGATCTCTTGGATGTATCAATAGATGATTGAGATACTAATTTCATTCGTCCTACGCTTTGTGATGCGGACAATTATGGAGAATTTCCTGATTTGTCTTTATTGACTTGTCAGGTGATTTTTGTACATTCGGTCCTATGCTTCTACCTTTGGCGGGCTTGAAGAAGGAGTAAATGCCGGTGACCTAAACCCTTAGATTTATATTAGGTTGATGGCGAAAAGTCATCGGTCCAGTGCTTTGTGCATAACGGACTTGTTGATGACGAATCCTCTCAGTTTAGCCTTATACTTTGTGTAAACTTTGGGATAATTTTCTTCGGTCATTTGCTTTGTGCTTTGGCGGACTTGTTGAAGAAAAGTTTCTTCGATCCTCGCTTTGTGCTTTGCGGATTTATTGAAGGATTTGCAGGTTCTGGATTCAGTTGATAGTACCGAACGTAGGTAGTATCTTGATCCTTAACCACTTGAGAAAACTTTAATCTGAATCACTTGAGTTCATCAGATTGGGAGAGCTATAATTTGATAGCTCTTCGTCCTCTGGTTGCTGAGATGAGGGTTCCTCTACTGCGGCCTTTCTTATGGCTTGTTGAGTAGATGGAGCTGCCAGCGATCCGGCCATATTTGGGCTTTTGGATCCGACCTCTTACACACATTCAGGCTTCAGACTTGAGCTATTGGAATTGCGCTCCCCAATACTGATTTTGCTGAAGTTGATAGATTTGGAGTCATCCTGTGTGGTTGAAGATTTTGGAGCTTACGAATATTTTATAGTTGTTTGAGACTCATCTTTCCATTGGAACTTTGATTCTTCAGTCATTTAGGAGAATTTTGTAGACTACGATCACTTGAACTTATTGAGTCAAATTTGCCTTTGTACTTCCTACAGTCCCTACTGACGGGTTGACGAAGTGGGGGTTCCGCTATTACGGTCTTTCTTATGGCTTGTTGAGTAAACGGAGCTGCCAGCGATCCGACCATATTTGGGTGTGTTGGATCCGACCTTTTACACCCATTCGAACCTTAAGCTTCAGGCTGTCGAAAGACTTCAAGCTTCTTCGGCTCAATTTTGTAGGAGTGTGTAGCCACAACAGTCTCTTTCTTGACTTTTTAGTCTTGGTTTGTTGTAGAAGGTGTTGTCTCTATCTTTTAAAAGATCACTTGCATATACTTTGAAAAGCACATATTTGTATTTTTTAGCACAAAAGAATATTTGAATTGATAATTTTAAATATTTATTCGGGGATCTCGGCATGCAGCGCGATGTCGACCCGAATAAATATTTAAAATGCTCGTCTCGCAGGGACATTTTAAAGTGGAATAAATTTGAAATTCTGAGATTTTAAATATTCATTTGGGGATCTCGACGTGTAACACGATGTCGACCCAAATGAATATTTAAAATGCTCCCTATCTTATAAGGACATTTTGGATAGGCTTTTTGTCTTTAAGATTTTAAATATTTATTTGGGAATTTCGGCACGCAGCGCGATGTCGACCCAAATAAATATTTAAAATGCCCCGTCTGATGGGGGATTTCGAAATGCGTTCTTGCTATACAAGAGAATTTCAAAATATGAATGTAAGCATGCATTGATAAATATGCATATAACACTTTGATCATCATAAAATATATTAGACATGGAATCTTCATGCATGATACTTCTTTAGATGTCGGCTGTTGATGGGCGGCATAGGCCTCTGGCCATTCAGATCTATCAACTGATATGCTCCTTGGTATACTTTCTCGATGACGAAGGGGCCTTCCCAATTAGATACGAATTTGCCACCGATTTTTTGGTGTGGGATGATTGGCCTTCTCAGCACCAGAACCAATTCCCCTTCCTGAAATGATCGAGGAAGCACCATATGATCGAAGGATTTTGTCATTCTTCCTCGGTAGATTTCCAGGTTTTGTTGAGCTTATAACCTGAGTTCATCAAGTGCGTCGAGTTCTTCCATTCTGAGGCGGGTATTTTGCTCTTGGGTGAGATCATTCTGAATTGCTACCCGGAGTGACGGTAGTTCAATCTCCAATAGTAATACGGCTTCAACACCGAACACCAATGAATAAGGAGTGGCTTTGGTTGGCATCTTGTAGGTTGTACGATATGCCCATAGTGCCTCTGCCATCTTCGTATGCCATTCTCTTTTGTTCTTGGTGAGGATTTTCTTTAACAATTTCACCAGCGTCTTGTTGAAAGCTTCTGCCAATCCATTCGCCCTTGGATTGTATATTGACGAGTACCGCCAATCGATTTTGTGCCGATCAACGAACTTATAGATTTTTGTACTTTTGAAAGCAGTGCCGTTGTCTGAGATTATGCGGCATGACACACCAAATCTGTAGACAACATTGTGGATAAAAAAATTGATCACATGCTCGGATGTGACCTCTCTGAACGGAGCTGCTTCTGCCAACTTTGAAAAGTAGTCTGTTGCTGCCAGAATAAATCGATCTCCCACTGATGATGGCGGATCTATCGGCCCAATTATGTCTGTGCCCCAGCATTCAAATGACCAGGATGCTACTGTTGGATGCAGAGGATTTGGAGGCTGATGTATAACATCATCGTGGATTTGACACTCGTGGCACCTCTTAGCGTGGTCAATACAATCTCTGACCATAGTTGACCAATAATAACTCATTCTTTTGATTTTAGCGGCCATTTTAGGACCTGACTGGTGTGCTCCACAAAGCCCTTCATGGACTTCTATTACTACTTTATCAGCTTCCTTGATCCCTAGGCACCTTAGCCACATTTGATCAAAAGCTCGTCTGTATAAGATGTTATTGACAAATGCGTATCGCAATGCCCTTTTTCGAATTTGTGCGGTCATAGACTTTTCTGTCGGGAGTTTGTTTTCTTTGAAGTAGTCAATGAATGGCTGTCTCCAATCATTTTCGACTTCAATATCTAAACAATGCCACCACGATTCTGAAGCTTGACTAGCTTTATATCTCTTGGTCACGTGATATTCTTCTGGATAATTCTCCATAACGATCGGATGGAGAGGTTGAGGGTCACCTGAAGTTTTATCTTGCTGGCTTGAATCTAGTATTTCTTCTGCCCTTGGGAATTGTAGTAGAGCGGGCTCCAAAATCCTATGAGTGTAAACTCCTATGAATATAGGCCTCTCCTCGTTGATGTTCGCCATTTCTTTGGCCAATTTGGCCAGACAATCTGCTTTAGCATTCTGTCCTCGAGGAACTCGAGCTATTTCAACATTTGGTACTTGCTTCAGAAGCTCGAGGGCTCGCCGATGGTAATGGACCAATTCGACTTTGCCAACCTTGTAGATTCCAAGTACTTGATTTATTACAAGTTGAGAATCACAAAAAATTTGGAGATGTTGGATTCTGACATCGATCGCAATCTCCAGCCCTGCTAATAGAGCTTCGTACTCGGCTTCGTTGTTGGTTCGAGGTTCAGTCAAACTGAATAAGAACCTCATTATGCCTCCCTAGGGTGCTACGAAAATGACACCGATGCCGGCTCAGGCTCTTGCAATATTCGGAGGTCGGATAGGTCTAATCGATGATGCCCCATCAAAGTACATCTCCCAGAACGGTAGCTTTTCATTCTCCTCGACCTGCATCATTTGCTCATCGGGCAAATCATCGTTGAGTGGAGAGTCTACTTGGATTGGATGTGCAGCGAGAAAATCTGCCAAGGCCTGTCCTTTCACTACCTTCTGTGGCATGTATATGATTTCAAACTGCAATAACAATACTGCCCACCTGGCCAGACGACCTGTCAACGCTGGTCTTGTCATCAAGAACATCAGCGGATCGATCTTTGATATCAGTGTGATTTTATGGGATAGCATATAGTGGCGGAGTTTCTGAACTGCAAAAATCAGTGCCAGACAATGCTTTTCAATTAGGGAATAACGGTTTTCTGCTCCAATCAACCTTCGACTGATATAGTAGAGCGCATTTTCTTTGCCTTCTTCATTATTCTGGGCCAATAGTGCTCCGAGGGACTCTTCTAGCGCTGTCGTGTACAGTATAAGAGGCTTCCCCGGAATTGGCGCTGCGAGAATGGGTAGATTCAAAAGATATCTTTTGATGCTGTCAAATGCTTCCTGACATTCCCCGTCCCATTTGAAACAGACGTCTTTCTTCATTAGCTTTGAAAATGGCTGGCACCTACCCGATAGATTTGATATGAATATTCGAATGAAAGTCAGTTGTCCTTGCAGCGAGCGAAGCTGTCGAAGGTTCCTTAGAGGTGGCATCTCCATGATTGCCTTGATTTTGGGTCGACTTCGATACCTCGATGACGAACAACGTACCCCAAAAATTTTCCAGAAGAGACTCCAAAAGCACATTTGAGAGGATTCATTTTTAGATCATACTTCCTGATCCTTTCAAATACAATCCTCAAGTCATCTAGGTGATTTCTTCGATCCATGCTCTTGACAACAAGGTTGTCCACATAGCACTCAACCTTTTGATGTATCAAATCATCAAATATATGCGTCATCGCCCGCTGGTAGGTTGCACCAGCGTTCTTTAGGCCAAAGGGCATAACTGTGTAGCAGAAAATCCCGATGGGTGACCTGAACGATGTATGCTTTTCATCTTCGGACGCCATTTTGATTTGTTTGTATCCTGATGATCCATCCATGAAGGAGAACATGTCGTAGTTGGACGTATTGTCCACTAGGAGTTCGGATACAGGGAGTGAAAAATCATCTTTTGGGCACGCCTTGTTAAGATCCCGGAAGTCAATACAGATACGAATCTGTCCATTCTTCTTCTTCACTGGGACGATATTTGCGATCCATTCAGCATACTTTTCTTCTCGGATGAAGCCTGCCTCTATTAATTTCTTTGTTTCAACAATCACTTGTTCTTCAATCTCCAATCTCATTCTCCTTGGAGCTTGCTTGATGGGTGTTACATCTGGTTTGATTGCTAATCTGTGAACTGCTACATCAGGGGATAAGCCAAGCATCTCAGCGTATGTCCAGGCAAAGCCGTCCCTGAATTCACAGAGAAGTTCTTTTATTTCTTCTATTTGTTCTTCGGGTCGGAGAGAACTAATGAAGGTTGGGCGAGGGTCTTTTTCTGTTCCCAAGTTGACTTCTTTTAGTTCGTCCATAGTGACTGTCTGTCCACCATCCTCGAGCTCTTCCGGCGCAGGTTTGGCCTCAACTAGTTGATCATCATAATCATCAACTTCGTACACCTCCTCATCACAATCATCATCGGATTTAATTTTCCCACATGTGATTGCTTGACAAATCTCGTTTCTGGGGTATTTCCGTACAATAAATCCTAGCCCCTTTTTCACAAAAATATCCTTCTTCTTTATTGAGTGAGGATTTCTTCGATACCAGAGGCTCAAATAGAAACAAACTTGTTGTTTGGAGGAACGAGTCTTACCTTGCTTTCTCAACATTCTTTGAATATTTCTGGTATTTTACCTGGGAAACCTCGTAGGTACTAATTCCCCGGAATCAATGAGTGTACGAAACCAATCTCGATTGATCTCCTCTTCGAGTTTCCCGATTGAATAAAATAGACTCGTTGGTCCACCTTTTTCTTTTAGGGGAGGTACATAGAATGTCACGAGCTCTTCAACACAATGTATTTCTCGCGGAGTTACTTCTTTGAAGTGTTGCAAGGGAATACGTGTGACTACGAGTATACTATCTGAGATTAACAGACTGTCTATTCTTCTGGAGAACACATCCTGCACTGTGTTCATGTAGATAGAATCGTAGTCATAATCATCATTTGAATATTCGACCTCCATACTCCTTTTGGTCGTTAACTTACGTATCCTCTTGGATTTTGTAGGGGTGGCATCGTTTTCATCTGTGTCACTCTCTAAATGAGGTATATATTTCCTTTCCTTTGAGATGGATGATGCTTTGGGAAGAGTCGGCGTTGCCTTCTTTCTCCCCACCTGTTTCTTCTTGTTCCTTTGTTCAGGTTGTCTTGCAACTTCTGGGTCTGATGCCTGGGCCTTGAGAGAGCCTGATGGCTTCAACTTCTTTGGAATGAAGTACTTTGCATATTCATATATTTTTACTTCATGAACTGCACAGGGTTGGACGTCACCAGAGATTCTGAATTCCTCTCCATCCCTGAGGTACTTCATGCATTGGTGTAGTGTGGATGGGACGATGTCGTACTCATGCAACTAAGGACGACCAAGGAGTGCTTTAAAGGAAGTATCTGCATCAATCACATGAAACTTGGCATCCGTATGAAGCTCTCCAAATGTGAGGGAGAGTGTAAAAGATCCTAGAGTCTTCTGCTCCTCATTGAAGCCATGTACCATTAATTTATCTGATCCAAGATGCTCCACATCGAGGCATAGTGATCTTAGTGCCTTCAAGCTTATTAGATTTATAGACGATCCTGGATTGATCAGAATTCGACTAATCATCATTCCATCACTTTCTGCAGTGACATATAGAGGACGATTCTGATCCGCCTTTCCGAGCATCATGTCTTCTTCATAAAAGGTGATGAACGGCTCATTACGAGCTTGCAAGACCTCTGTCATATTACGCTCAGCAAAAATATGCCTCGTACCTTTCGGGGTCTTTGAGAGCTTGAATCAAAGTTTCCCGGAGGTCTTTAGACATCACGAGCGCATCATATATGCTAAGTTGTGCTGGAATTTTTCTCAGATGGGATAAGACATTGTAATCTACCCTCGTGGCTGAAGTACTCTTCCTCTTAGGATCTTCAGGAATAATATCATCATTGATGGCAATCTCTTTCCCCTTATCTTTATTCAAGATCCCTTTCTTTGGTGGAGGCGGCAATACCTTACCACTCCTTAGTTGCACTTGGTTAACCTCTTCTGGTTTAAGTTCTTTTACTGGGATATTTTCTTCAGAGTCGGCCATTGTTGCATCTAGGGATTCATCTGTTGATTCAGAGTCACCACCCAGATTTATATGTCTCATTTGCGATGCTATGTCGGGATCCGACCCATCTTCCTCTGGAAAGTACAAATCCTCCTCCGAACTGTAATCCATTGGCAACACCATACAGGATTCAGAGGGTACTTCTTTAGCATATTCTTCTTTTGTCCAGGCACTCGGCGCCACCGAGATGACCCGACATACTTCTCTTGGAAGAGAATTCTCATCATCTTCTCTGGCTTCATCTATTTTAAGCTCCGCCATGAAGTCAGCAAGCTTGATAGGTCGCCTCACAGTCTGGTAGTATTCATCCAAACTATCGATAACCCTCTGAGTTACGGTCATCTTCTCCTTGGGCTTCTTCAGTTTGGTCTTCTTCTTGGAGGACTTTACTTTTCCAAACTTCGAAGTGCCAGCTTGATTGGAGAATTGTTTTGAAGTAGAAGGTCGTACCACCGGCTGTGCCTTCAAATCTATCATTAGCTCAATAGGAGACTTCCATTTTACACCTAGAACTCCTTCAAGCTGCTTCAACATTTTCACAGTTTTCTTAGAGACCGCAGTCTCCCACTGTTCTTCCTGAGCTGGTTTTTTTTCATTTCTTCTTTCTTTAGTCGGGAGTACGGAAGAGGACGTAACCACCCAAGTTGATTCTTTTCTGGGATGAGTCAACATATTGTCTGATAGTGTGATCTCTCCCTTCTGATATTTTCTTTCAAGCCAATCTTTAAAAACATAGCAATCTTCAATAGGATGGCTGACTACCCGATGGTATGGACAATAATTTGGGTCACCAGTGTGCTTCGACTCTTCGGGCCTCTTGCATTCAGGCAATTCTAGACCCGTTTTCAACACCTGTCGAAATAGTTTGGCGACACTCTCCCTCTTGAATGAATATTCTTTATTCATTTTATCTTTGAGGGATTGGAACGTTCTATCACCCGTTCCTATTGCTTGTATCGGGCTTTCTCCTCCACCTTGATAAGTTCGTGGCTTGTCATCACCCCCGAGTATCAACTTTGGTTGGGGATTAGGGTTGTAGACTTGTTTAGGCTTTTCTTGATATTGCATCAGTAGCTTGCCCTTGTCCACATTGTAAATCACCTACCTTTCTCTATCAGCTCTAGAGAAGAACGTAGAGTCGGCTTCACCCCTTCTAACACCTGGGGCCTAGCCTTTTTGGGCTTATCAGAGTGACTTTCTGATATGGAAAAGTTCAGTTTCTCAAACTTGGCCATTCTGTCTAGCAAGTCATGAAATGTGTTAATTGTAGCCATGCACAGGAAGGGTTGCATCTTGTCATCAATGTTGCTCATTAACAACTGTACTGCATGTTCTTCTTCGAGCTGCTGCTCACATTTCATGCTCAGGTTGCGCCAGCGAGTGATATATTTAGTCACTGATTCTTTTATTTTTCTCTTCTCCAGAGCGAGATCAGCAATCGTGATCTTCTCCGTTGCACTGGCGAATCTCTTCACGAACATAGTTTTCAATTTTGCGAAGGTCTTTACAGAATCATTTGACAATTCTGCGTACCATTCGAAAGCGGTTGCTATTAAACTACTAACGAACTGTCGGAAGAGTAGGGCATCATTTCCTCCTGTATTCTCACAGGTGGCTTTAAACTGTGCTAGGTATTGCCGAGGATTTCTGTTGCCATTAAAGGTATTGAATTTTGGTACTGAATAACCTTTTGAATATGGCACCTGATCATACTCAGCTAGGTACGGGCGACCCTTGCCCACCAGCTTCTTTGCCTGATCAACAGCTATAATAGCCTTGATCTTTTCAGTGATAATTCGTTCGAGCTGCGCAGATGTCACAGGTTCGGAAGTACTTGCAATATTCTGCGGAGTGGGCTAGCGAACGATATTATGGGCTTCACGACCACCTTCAGGAGCTTCCTGTACTCCTAAACCTTGTGGCACTTGGAAGTTTGGAGGGTCAGCAGGAGGATTAGGCATGGCGCCAATAGTAGCATTTCTCTGCATCATTGCTCCCATTTGAGCCATCATCTCAGTCATCTTCTCATTTAACTGAGAGATTTCCCTATCTTTGGCCCTCATTTGTCGCCTTATTTGTCGCCACATTTCAGCGAGTGTGACGTTTTCGGCCTCAGAAGGGTTTTCATCTACTTCCTCCACTTCTTCTTCTTCTTGAGAATGACGACTTCTGCCAGTGGTGGACCCTTCTCTACAACGACGACGGTATACTTGCCTGGGTGGCGGTTGCCAACGCTCTTTATCTTCATCAACATCATAATTGGCGCCATCATCAATGTCTATATGTGTCACCATATAGACAACTTCCATATCAATGGCGTTATTTATTTCTTCCAATCCTTCTTCCAGGTTTTCCTCCATATATTCCTCGATATTTTCTTCTATATTTTCTTCAATGTTTTCACCCCCTTCGAGGTATTCTTCTTCCTCTAGATTTTGATCATCTATATTTTCCTCCAGTACTCAGATCTCCGAGCGACGACGCCATTGGATTTTCGGTTTTTGATTAGGCACGGGGACTTCTTCGATCAGTGGGCTGCGATCGAAGTTAGTCTCTTCGTTTGGAGGGGATGGAGGGCGACGGGATCCTCTGGAGGATTCTCCAAGGTGTCTACCATCTGGAGGAGTGTCATTATGGGTCCTTTTAGGGGCCCACTTCTGACGTTGTTTGTTGACGGGGGCGGATCTCCGGGAAGCCTCACCGGATGTCACGCCCAAATCAATCCTCCTTTCTCTTCTTTCTTTCTTGTTTCTTCGAGGCTTTGGCCTCCAGACTTATTTTCCTTTCCACCGGGATCTTTCAGCAGCGGATCCCTGAACATATGGTTAAGGTGTCACGCCCCGATGTTCACCGCGTGAGTTTGCTTTCTTTCTCTTCCTTCTGCAGCAAAGGACAGATGCTCCCTTGGCAGGGTTCTTCTGGTCTCGATCACTAGAGGCTGTTGGAACCTCTTCTTTTTCAGGCCTTTATCCTTCACTATCTTCAATACTCTGTATACTCAAGCGGACAGAGTTTTAGGCTCTTTCTTCTTTGGAGGAGCTAGGACTTCAGGCTGCTGGTCCCAAAATGAAGCTGTTTCTCTTCACCCATTTCAAATTCGCGAATCCATTCCGGGTCGGAATGGAAACTTCTGGCTCTTGGGCCAGCATGTTAG
Organism: Dendrobium huoshanense; assembly: GCA_016618105.1. Lineage (NCBI taxonomy): Eukaryota > Viridiplantae > Streptophyta > Magnoliopsida > Asparagales > Orchidaceae > Dendrobium > Dendrobium huoshanense. The sequence continues at coordinate 2,770 of JADPUM010000592.1, read as the reverse complement.
AGGGATGGGCCGAGAATTGTTGTTGAGCCCGGAGCTCAGCATTTTTCTTTCTCCTTTGCCTCTTAGTGAGCCTTCCTCCATATGAGGAAGCCTCAACATCATATTTCTCGGGTGCAAACAATCCGGTTGGCTGAGTAGTGGTGTTGGCAGTCACCACTGAGATTCTTCCTTCAGCTAAAATCCTCTTGGTTGATGGGGCCTCAGTTTGAGAAAGTTTTTCAAATACAGAAACCCTCCCACGAGGATTTTCAGCAACAGGTCGTTGTGCTGGTAGATGCACACGATGGGTGACAGCTTCATCAGCATTGAGTCTTCTGGCATACTTCTCAACATTCCTACCATTCGCAGGAAATGCGGCATTCCTGACAGCAATCGCCGGGAAGTCAACGCTACCAAACTGGATGGTAGCTCCAGTGTTTCCGGTCTCAATAATAGCATTAGTCAGCTGAATCCTGGCTCCTCGTCCCAGCTGGACGGTCATTGGCGTGTTCTGTAGATCCATCTGCATAAATGAAAGGCAAGGGTTAGTAATCAGAATCTGATACATCACCCCGCACTTTCAAAATGCATAAACTTGCACAGAACTCAAAAACAAAAACAGATATCATTAGCAAGCAATTAAGATAATACAAATTTAAAAACTGCTAAATGCATATGAATTCGCTGAATGATCGTTTTTAGAAAATTCAAAAATTTGAATTGTTAAAAGATCATTTTGAAAGACTCAAAATTTTGAGTACAATTTGATATAGCTGCTATTATTGCACTGAGATGACTAGCCAAAGACGGAAAGAGAAACCAATCCCCAGCGGAGTCGCTAGAAATCTGTGGGCTCCGAAAATTCGGCCCCGGCCTCCCCGCCGCTTTTCATTTCTTTTTATTTGGCGAGGGTGTTTTAACGGATAAATTCTGAGGTAAATTTTGGAAGGCAGATGAGTTTGTAGATAAGACACTACCCAGAGATTTCGCCCTCATGTTGCGAGGACTTTATGATCTGAGTTCTGGTTTCCTATAGGCGCAAGCCCCTATAGTTAATTACCCCTCCCGATCATGAGAGAGAACTTTCGATTAAGGCTAGTCGTCAATCAGATACGTAGAGAATACGTGTCATCTGGCATATAGTAGCAGAATAGGTATTGAGATTTGAAATGTTTGAAGGTTTGAAATTTGAAAGGTTTAAAGATTTGGAATTTTAAGGTTTGATATTTAAAATAGAAATTTTCACCACCTAGCACTTAAAGCGGATGGTGGGGGAATGGATGATAGACCCGATCAAGATCCCATGGTTTGTCGTCCCGGGCCATCGTGGTCCCTGGTCTACTAGTCAGAGGAGGTAGTCAACCCAACCTGATAGAAGGATCCTTGTCGGCAGCCATGGGTTGCTTCGTCCAAGGGGACTTTGTAAACCTGGGGTGAATGTTTGTCTAAGGGGACAAATTTAAATCCACCTTAGCGAACCAAGGGGCTTTGTGCCCTATCGATCATATCCTATTGATTCGTATCTCAAGGATTTAACACTACTAAGGAGCGTATTGGCTCTGGCCATAACCGCTATCTGTGGTGCCATTTGGTGGCAAAACCACTCGGTTCAGAGGGCCCCGGGTCATAACCATTTACCTGCAGTGTCATTTGGCGGCGAAACTGCCGGTTAGAGGACACGTACCACGTCCTTACTGGCAAGAGATTGTTTGAGAATGGATTCTAGTGATATTTTCGACTAGGCATTTGGCTCTTTGTGAGCTGAAGTAAACTTTAATTTGTCCGCCCCGGCAAACTGTTGCGGAGGGTAGATGGATTTTGCTTTAAGTTTTTGATGGATTTATTTGAATTTTAAATATTTTTGGGATTTTTGGAATTTTCTGGGATTTTGTAAAGTTTTTGGGTTTTGATAGGCATTTGGAATGGCATTGGAAATTATTTTGAATGGACCCCTCTGGTTGAGATTTTTGTTCAACGCGGCCATCATCAGGGTGTCAGGGGTCATTTGAAAATATTTGTAGTTTATGGATGAACCTTGTCAACTCTGTCGAGCTGTCGACAGAGGATCGAGTTTCTTAGGCTTTATCCCTTTGAGAATTAATTCTTTTGATTTTAGGCTTTGAAGGACTAATATGAATGTATTAAATCAAATATTCTGATCGTCACGGCCACATATTTGCTTAATGGTTCGAACCCTGTCGACTCCTATTGATATGTATAAAAGGATCGGGTTCGAATTTGAATTCGCTTGTTGACCCGCGCAGCATCTTTAGACGTCACATGTGTACCAATAACACGCTTGCCGGGGCCCATGCGGGTATTTGGAGGGAATTTTATAATTGAACCCTGTCTACTCCTTCATACCTGCTTAGGAGGATCGAGTTTAAAATTTGATAACCCGCGCACCATCCCTAGACGTCACGTGTGCACCAATAACATGCTTGCCGGGGCCCATGCGGGTTGAGATTGTATTTTCCCCTTTAGTATACCTATGTGTATACAAATTACAGTGCACGTGCAGGGGTATTTTGAAATATTTATAGTTTACTTGTGAGTGGTACATTGAATGTATAGAACTCTTATACAATAGCCCATAGGAGTTCTATACTTGTCATAATGCTTCGTCATTTGCCATAGGGCCTGATTACTTTCGTCATCAACCTCTCATACTTATCATATGCAGCTTTTCAATGCTCGTGGGGACTACTGTATTATCAACACATTTGTAGAGGGTTTTCTGATGATTCAAAGACACATTCAGCAGGAACCTTTTTCGTTGATGATTTTAGGT
>JADPUM010000588.1:0-10000 GCA_016618105.1 Dendrobium huoshanense | reverse complement strand
AAGGGCGTACTCCACCACTAATCCCCGGGTCAAATGCTAGGGTGGTGCCACGAAGGGCGTACTCCACCACTAGCGGGTCTAATCCTAAGGGAAGGAAGGACCTAACCTTAAGGAAAAGGCGAAGAGAGTTAAAAAAAAACTTAAAAAAGGTAGAATCAAGTTGTAAATCAAGAAAAGGAAGTTTTATTGATTGATAAAATGAGCTACATCAAGCATAGTATTTCTTAAGGAAACGCCCATTAACAGGTAGCATTGGGTGGTTCCCTTTACAATCTACTAACTGATACGAGCCTCCTTCGTAGACAGTCTCTATAACGAAGGGTCCTTCCCATGTAGGTTCAAATTTGCCTCCCAGCTTCCGATGGGCCAAGATAGGCCTCCGAAGGACCAATACCAAGTCTCCCGCTTGGAAGGTCCTAGGTCGCACTAACTTGTCATGGGCTTGAACCATACGGGATTTATACAACTCTAAACTTTGTTGAGCTTGGAGACGTCGCTCTTCAAGGCCTTCGAGTTCTTCCAATCGTAGTTTTGCATTTTGTTCATTGGTAATTTGATTCTGAACTACAATTCTAAGCGAAGGGATTTGTATTTCCAAAGGCAGAACAGCCTCAGATCCATACACTAGTGCAAACGGGGTGGATTGGGTCGGGGTTCTATAAGTGGTACGATAAGCCCACAAAGCTTCCACCAACCGCTCATCCCACTGCCGTTTGTTATCATCAAGGGTCTTTTTGACAATTTGCACCAAGGTTTTGTTGAAGGCCTCGGCCAATCCATTCGCCCGAGGGTAATAGATCGTCGAATATCTCCAATCAATATTATGGCGCCTTACAAAACTATTGATTTTTGTAGACTTGAATGCGGACCCATTATCGGATATGATTCTGCGGGGTACGCCGAATCGATATACAATATGGTCACGAAAGAATTTTAAGACATGGTGTGATGTTACGTTTCGTAGGGGAATTGCTTCCGCCCATTTTGAAAAGTAATCAGTCGCTGCTAATATGAAACGATGACCTCTCGCGGAGGGAGGGTCAATCGGCCCAATGATATCCGTGCCCCAACTCTCGAAGGGCCACGAGGCTATCGTAGGGTGTAACACATTAGGCGGCTGATGTAAAACCACACCATGGACCTGACATTGATGACAGTGCTTTGCAGTATTCATGCAATCGTCAATCATTGTAGGCCAGTAGTATCCAAGTCTTTTAATCTTTAATTTCATTTTTGGACCCGATTGATGAGCACCGCACAGTCCTGAATGAACTTCATTAACAATTTTCTGGGCTTCTCGCTTGTTCAAACAGCGCAGCCACATGTGATCGAAAGACCGACGGTACAACAGATCGTTAACTAGTGCATATGATAGGGCACGTTTCTTAATCTGGTTGGAGAGTGATTTATCCTGGGGAAGCTTCCCTTCTTTAAGGTAATCGACTAAGGGTCGTCTCCAATCGCCTTCTTCGTCAGTTGTCGAAGAGGCAGAAAGGATCTGAAGGGGAGTCTTACTAATGTGTTCCAAATCTATAAGGGAGAGGGTCTTACGACCCTGTATCTCTATAGGGATGGAATCCTCCTCAGGACATGCAAATTCCTTTGCAAGTTTTGCTAAGGCATCCGCCGCAGAATTGCTTCCACGGGGAACCCTATACAAAGTAGCAATGGGGATTTGTTCCAACAAGTGAAGCGTGTACTGGTGATATTTTAGGAGATTCGGATTCAAGACTTTATAAGTTCCGGCGACTTGGTTAATAACTAGTTGGGAATCTCCAAAGATCTTAATCTCTTTAATCTCCATTAGAATTGCAAGTTCCAAACCAGTTATCAGAGCTTCGTATTCAGCTTCGTTGTTTGTGCAAGGCTCCGATAAGTGGTAGGAAAAATGCATCATTCCTTTTTCTGGTGTAATAAAGATTAGACCGACTCCAGCCTTTCCAGGAATTACAGATTGTTGAGTCGCAATCCTACGAGAGGATGCTGCCCCATCAAAATATAATTCCCAGATGGCCTCTCCAGATTCCCCCAAACTCATGATTTGTTCGTCGGGTAAGTCATCGTTCAGAGGAGAATCTGCCGGCAGCGGGTGTGCTGCCAGAAAGTCGGCAACAGCCTGTCCTTTCACAGCACGAAGAGGAGTGAAAGTAATCTCAAATTGCAACAATATCATAGACCAGCGAGCTAAACGTCCTGACAACGTAGGTCGGGTCATAAGATATTGCAAAGGATTAACTCTTGAAATCAGACTGATTGAGTGGGAGAGCATGTAATGCCTCAGTTTCTGAGCTGCAAAAACTAAAGCAAGACAATGCTTCTCAATTGACGGGTATCGAATTTCAGTAGGAAGGAGTCTTCGACTAAGGTAGTAGAGGCATTCTCTTTTCCTTCGTCGTTAACTTGAGCTAACAGAGCACCTAAAGACTCATCTAGAGCTGCGGTGTAGAGGATTAATGGCTTTCCCGGAATCGGAGCTGCCAAGACTGGCGGGTTAGAAAGGTATTGTTTGATATCGTCAAAAGCATTTTGACACTTCTCGCCCCATACGAATTTAGTATCCTTTTTCGCAAGGACAGAAAAGGGTTGACATCTCCCGGAAAGATTAGAAATAAACCTCCTTATATATGCCAATCTACCTTGTAGAGACCTTAACTGAGTAAGGCTCTTAGGGGATGGCATATCTAAGATGGCTTCAATTTTAGCAGGATCTATCTCGATTTCGCGGTGCCTCACTACGAATCCTAAGAATTTTCCCGAAGCGACGCCGAAGGCGCACTTCAAGGGGTTCATTTTCAAATCGTAGCGGCGCAACCGTTCGAAAACAACTCTTAAGTCATACAGGTGAGCCTCTTTAACCTTGCTCTTGACAACTAAATCATCAATATAACATTCAACTTGATTATGAATTAAGTCGTCAAAGATACGGGTCATGGCCCGTTGGTAGGTTGCTCCGGCATTCTTTAAGCCGAATGGCATTACCTTATAACAAAAGATTCCAATAGGGGTTCTGAACGCCGTATTTCTCTCATCTTCAGGGGCCATCTTGATTTGGTTATAACCCGACGAGCCATCCATGAAGGAGAAAATAACATGTGAGGAGGCAATGTCCACCATGAGTTCTGGTATTGGTAGGGGGAACTCATCCTTAGGGCATGCCTTATTCAGATCCCTATAGTCGACACAAATCCGAATCTGACCATTTTTCTTTCGAACTGGCACGACGCTGGCCACCCAAGAGGGGTATTGTTCCTCTCGAATGAATCCGGCTTCTGCCAATTTCTTAACTTCAGAAACGACTTGTTGCTCAATCTCTAAGCGCATGCGTCGAGGAGCTTGTTTAACAGGGATGGCATCATGCCGAACTCCAAGTTTGTGAACTGCTACCTCAGCAGGCAAACCTGGCATTTCGTCATATGTCCAGGCAAAGCAATCCCTAAACTCGAATAACAACTGGATTAAGTCTTGAGTTTCACCCTCGCTCAACAAAGTACTTATGAAAATCGGACGGGGGTCATCATCGTTTCCCAAGTTAATTTCTCTTAACTCATCGACTGTCGACTTAATTTCCTCTTCAAATTCAGGGGGTGCATCCCGAACTTGAAGATCATCGGGATCGTCTAAAGTCTCCAAACAGAGTCCATCTAGAGGACAAGGAGGATCTGTAGGGACATTTGGAGAATCGAGATGGTAAGTTATCATTAGGCAATACTCATCATCATCGAATGAACTAACTGTTCCAAAGCCAATACCACTTGTTGGATTTTTATTTATTTTTGTTCGCCAAATATTCTCGTGGTATCTAGCTTGACCCTTAGTCCATCGGTATGGTATAGAACCTTTAGAAAAAGTATTTTTTACACAAACAGGGAAGTAGCCGAAAGGTAATTCCATTAATTCATTAAAATCTGCCTCCTCAAGGGTTACATCACCTTCGTCCCTTGCGGAGGAGGAGCCAGGAAAGAATTTCTGGACTTTCTTAACTTCACCATCCAAGTTGGGGGCCACTTTGACTTCCAACCCTACAACCCTGCCTGCCGACAGTGGGGTCAGAGAAAGGGCCTCAATCCTTCTAGTGAGCTTTTCATACATTGTTAATTCAGGCTCGTCACTTTTAACTTTTGAAATATCTACCTCAGGGTCACTGTCCTGGTCTAAGGTGAGATCAAATTTTGGAGGAGTATTTATATTTTGATAATCGAGAGAGAGGGCAGCACCTTGACTTTCTAGTTCATCATCGGAATCTGATTCCAAATCAATATACACAGGTGCTGCTCTCCTGTCTAATGAAGCACGGCCTCGACCTCGTGCCCTTAAAGCCATCCTCCCACCTCTTTGAGGTAATGTGCTTGGAGGTCTAAGGACAACAATATCAGAGTCGTCTTCACTACTCGATTGAATCATTTCTTGATTGATATTCTTATCTTTTTCTTTCTTTTGGTTGAATTTTTGTCCAACCATTTTCTCCTCAAATTTGATCTCTAATTTAGAACGGGACGAGGACCCTTTTGGTACAAAATATGCAGCATCTTCGTAGATCCCAATTTCTTGAATCGAGAATGGTTGCAAATCACCCTTAATCACATGTTCAATGCCGTCTCGTTGATACTTAATGCATTGGTGCAGGGTAGATGGAACCATTCTATATTCGTGAATCCAAGGTCTACCTAGAAGTGCGTTAAAGGACGTAGTTGAATCAATTATATGAAATTTAGCTTCAGTTTTTAAACCTCCTATTTCCAGGAGTAGAGTGATCGAACCTAAAGCTCTCTCGCCCTTCTCGTTGAACCCACGAAGCACCAACCTGTCGGTTGAAAGCTTGCTAGTATCAACTCTGAGATAAGCAAGGGTCTTTATGTTCATCACGTTGACCGATGCACCCGGATCAACAAGGACTCTTGATAACTTGAAATTTCCCACATCTACAGTAATGTAGAGGGGACGATTGTGGTCAGCAGTTCTCAAGAGTAAATCTTCGTCTGAAAAGGTAACCCCAGGGACCTCTTTGAAGTAGAGAGCCTCACCTTCTGAAGTTGCAGCCAACTGTGTTAAGCAAATCTCGGGATCGAGAAGTGCTTTAATTAGAGACTCCCTCATTTCTTTGGAAAGAAGGAGGGCGTCATAAATACTTAATTTTGCTGGCAACTTCCTAAGGTGGGCTAGAACATTGTAATCAACCTTAGGAACGACAGACTCGAAACCCGGAGGAATTAAAGGGAATTCTGGTTGTTGAGGGGAATCCGGACTTAGATTTTCGAATGAAGGTTGCTTGCCTTTATCCTGAGGGGGCAACCTAGGGGGTAAGACTTTACCGCCACGGAGTTGCACCTGCTCGACGTCTTCGGGCGGGCAAACTAGGGCAGTGTCTACACACACCATAGGTGTTGGATCATCATTTTCTGAAAGCGAGTCAGAATCTGAAAGTTCTATCAAGATAGGATTTCCTTGGAAATTGATCTGAGGGAAATCACTTTCTGATAAAGCTTCACATTCGACCTCTTCTTGAATAGTCGATTCAGTGAGGTTGGTTTGACTAACCTCGATATTTGGTTCATTAGGAGTTTGATTTGAAACAGGAGAGTCATCAATTTGCATTTGAGATTCATGGTTAATCATCAAGACAGAAGTAGAAGGATGTTTTTTATTCATCTTTTGACCCTTCGCCTTTGATGGGGCAAAGTAAAAGTCAGATAACAAAAGAGGGGAAAGGGTTTTAACACCACCATCCGCCATTCTAATACATCTCTCATCTACACACTTCCTCTCTACAAAATCAAGATTTCTCTTCTTTCACATTTTTCTCAGTAGTTCCTAAGACTACTGGAGAGGGAAGTGGCTCAACATCCTTCTGCGAAGCGTCCAGGTCAACTTTCCACACCGGGGCCTGGGCTATCGTAGTCAGCTGTTGAGAAAGACGAAAAGACTTGTTAATCGACTTTTTAAGTGCCCGGGACAAAGCAATGTCCCAACCATCTTCAACAAAACAAGAAGAGTTAAGAGGATTACCTGAAATGGTCTTAATTGAAGCCTTTTCTGGATCGACCAAGTATTCCTTAGGTATTATGATGTTACCTTGGGTGTAGTTCCTCTCAAGCCAATCTTTGAACACAACGCAGTCCTCAAGAGGGTGACTAAGCATCCTGTGGTACGGGCAATACTTGGGATCATCTTTCTTGCTCTCATCCTCAGGCCTTCTAGCCTCTGGCAACTGAAAATCCGGTTTCTTTAACAGACTCCTGAAGATCTTCTTAACTGACTCCCTTTTAAATGGATAAGGCTTTGCCAATCTCTCTCTAAAAGGGATGAAAGAGGGATCTCTAGTATGTTGAGGAACTATCTGAAAGGGCTGCTTCTGAGGCGGCTGTGGTGGAAGTGGAGTGCTAGGCTGACTAATCACTGGCCTCTTTCCTTTATCTACTGCTGAGACCACAGCTTTCTTTTCAAATGTCTTCACCATTTTGGACCCTTCCTTTCTTCAGACTGCTCTCGTAAGAATGGCATCCTAGGAGCCTCTTCCTGTAAATTGCTAGCCTTATTAAGAAGTTTCTCAAAAGTTTTAATAGTGAAACCCTTCAGGAGAAAAGCAACAGGACCGTGGATATTCTTCAAAAGAATCTCCACAGCATGTTGTTCTTGCAACTGGGGTTCACACTTCATCGAGAGGTTTCGCCACCTCAAGATGTACTCAACTAGAGACTCTCCCGGCTTTTGCTTTTCAACCACGAGATCGCCCACAGTGGTGCGTTGTTGCGCTCCAGAAAATCTCTTAAGAAAGAGGTTTTCTAGGTCGCTAAAGGTTCTTACTGAACCGTTGGGCAGATCGGCGTACCATTCAAAAGCAATACCGGATAGACTACTTACAAATTGGCGAAATAGTAGAGCATCTGACCCTCCTGCGTTGCAACAGCTTGCTCGGAAGTGGGCCAGATGCTGTCTCGGATTTTCAATTCCAGTGAAAACTTTAAAAGTTGGTGGCACAAAGCCCTTTGGGTAAGGAACTAAGTCATATTCCTCGGGGTAGGGTCTACCCTTTGAAATAGACACAGTTCCTTGAGCATGGGCTAAGGCCTCCCTTACCTGGTCCTCAATTAACTGCTTGATATCCTTCTGAGGTGGGATCGGATGAATGGTGGAAACTGCAGGGTGAACTGGAGGTGTCTTTACTGGACAATGGAGAGTCACAGGTGGTGACTCGAGAGGTCTGGAATTAAGTTCTGCCCTTTTGGCCTTTTCTGTGAGCTCTCTAGCTGACTGGTGGATCATAAAAGACTCTTGCTGTGATTTGTCCAACTTCTCTTGCATTTCTCTAACTTGTGACATCATGCTAGCAAGCTGAGTCTCCAAGTTTTTTATATGTTCTTCATCTCTATCTTTCACAGACTCATCTGACTCTGACTCGACAGCATGCGGATCATCATCCTTAACAAATCGGCGCTTGCTGGGCTCAGCTTCTTTATTAGATCCTCTAGTTTCAACCACATGAATGCCCCCAACATAATCATCTTCATCTCCAAGGAGATCATCCATATCAGGGTCAAAAGAAGCCGTTCCTTCTCTGTTCAACAAGATGTTTCTTATTTCCTGGACTACCTCCTCGACCGGTCTATCCCCAATTGATTTAGGGTCAAGGGGTAAGTATCCTTTATACTCAGCCATATCAAACAACTCTTCAGAATCCATAAGGGCGATGATTTCTGTAAGTTTTGGATTAGGATCTGGTTGAGATTTTGTATCCGGTTCATCTTCCATTTCTAAATCCTGGTCAATTCTCTCCTCTTCGACTATCCCAGAGCTGGTAGTCAGAAGAGTGGCATCCTCTACAGGGAGAGGGACATATTCCTCAGGAGAAGTAGGAGCTTGTAAGGTGATAGTTCCCACATCTGGTAAGGTAAGGTCCTCAGACACCTGACTAAGGGGCCTAGGAATGACACTCGAACTTTGGGGATCATCAACTGGGGTAGCAGGAACGGTGACTATTGGATCCGGAGTCAAACTGGCTGTGGCAGGACTATCAACTGTAACAACTGGAGTACTAGCCTGAACATCCATCAATTCAACTGAACTCGGAGCAGGGTTGGCTGAAACTCGTTGGAGCTGCAGAATGAACTTAGAAGTTCTAGGAGGTGGTGGCAGACTCTCCAACTTAGTTCTCTTTGGCACATATCTCCTTTCAGGAGATTTAGGTCTTTTTCCTTTAAGGTCCACAGACTTTTGAACTTCAACCCCCTTTGGTTTGACAATCACAGAGGCCAATCTTACAGGTTTATGTGGGGGTACCGGGGGTCTACCAGTAGAGTGGCGGCCTCTCTCGGACCCAGTCAACACAATACCCTCTGTTTGAGAGGACAGAGGGCGTGGCACCCAGTGATATCCATCAACCAGTACTGAAGTAGCGGGCTGTCTAGCATACTTCTTATTCTTTCTAACGAATTGAGGGGTTAAATTCTTTGCTTCAGATACTTCTTCCTTCAACACTTCTTTTTGGAAGCGATGTGAGATCACTCCCTTCAATTGTTTCACATATTCTTCTTTAGTCTGACCAGTCTGTGCAGCACAGGTATGAATTATATTTCTCAGAGTCCTTGTCTTTTGAAGATGTTTTTCTTTCTGAGTTTTCTTGGATCGAGTAGTCAACCGGGCATGGTGGAGAAGCGGGCTATCCTAGCTATCCTCTCCTCCCCTTGAGCTGAAGCCAGGGGGTAAAAGCGACTTCCCTTTAGGAGGGGAGAGGAAGCAGGAATAGGTAGCTCCTCAACAGCCTCAGGTTCTACTTGAGCCAAGGTCTTAAAGGGTAGAACTCTCTTAGCCTTAGAGATTTTCTTTCTAAGTCTTCTCAAATAGTTCTTCTTTTGATTCTTAGTGGTGAATCTAAGTCCAGAACTAGACCCTTCTTCAAAAACAGACTTAATTTCAGTGGGAGGCTCAACAACCGGTTCAGACTGTTCCTGATCATCACTGACTACTGGCAAGGTGGGTGCAGATCCCATAATTAACTCAACTACTGGGGGAGTTTCCTTACTAGCATCCAGGCTAACAATCTGATGTCCATCCATGGAGAGCTCAAGAGTACTGAATCCCATTCCCAAAATGATAGTGCTCCCTTGGTCGTTAACAGTTGAGGACAACTCTCGGTCAAAAGAGAAAATCAGTTGGCCAGCCATTTGAAATTTTCTGAAAGTTAAAGAAAATGATTGAAATTAGATTTTTTTTGAAAAGAATGGTAGAAAAGTATTTCATTGTTATTTTTTTTGAAAGTATGACATATGTTGGCCCACGAAAGAATCGTATGGGGTAACACATGACAACTTGGAGTTTGAGAAATAATAATAATTTTTTTTGAAAATTTTGAGAATTTTAAAGGGGTTTTCTTACAGGTTCCAAAACACAACGGACAGAGTTTCCCCTTGCCCGAAGGCTTATGGAATTGTGAGAAAGCCCAAGTAAGAAGGAATAGTTTAACCCTCCCCACCCTTAGAAGTCAAAGGGGAGGTGAGGGGGTTAAAACTAACAAGTTTTGGGATGAAATTAAAAATTTGCGTTCTTTTCAATTTTAAGGATTTATATGTTGAACGAGAAATTTATCGACCATAAATCCATAAAATTAAAAAGGATATCCAGAGGTCTGATTTGACACTGTCGCCTCACAGGCTGTGCTGGGGCAGAAGGTCAAAATCAGAACGAAAAGCCAAATTTAGAGGTGGAACCTTTCTTTTAACATTTTGTTATTATTTTAGATGTTGGCCACACTCACCCAAGGAAGAAATGAGCAAAGGGACCAACGGAAGAAATGATAGTTAAAACTACCGATGAAACAAAATTTTGCCATTATTAAAGATGGAGAGAGAGATTAGTCCCACCGGGCGTGCCATTTTTTTGTTGGTGGAATTTTGGAAAACAGGTTTTGAAAAATATTAGTTTTCTTTGGGGATTTTAAGATTAAGGTTGAGTTCCAATTCTAAGGTCGAATCAACTCGTTAGAAAGAGTATATCACCCCGAAAGACG
>JADPUM010000586.1:0-12339 GCA_016618105.1 Dendrobium huoshanense | reverse complement strand
AGCGCTACAAATGATTTCAATCGGACGCTTACTATTGGAGAAGGAGGGTTTGGGAGCGTTTATAAAGATTCATTAAGCCTTTGGATGAGAAGAGCGGTAGGATTACGGTGGCCGTGAAGACCCTAAATCAGAGAAGTTTGCAGGTATTGTTCGGATTACTATTTAATTGAGCTGTATTTTGTTGTTTTTTGAACCAAAACTATAAATAAATTTAAAATAGGGCTGGCGTCAAATTTTTGGCACTGGCCATTGTCTTCTTCTTGAAATAATTTAAATTAGTATTAGATTTGAATGTTTCCTGCGTGTAGAATTGATGGAGATTGAACTGTTACCATCATTCCAAAGCTTACATAAAACGTGTGGGAATATATAAATAGGAAACTTAGAAGAAAGCAGCAAGGACCGAATTGAAACTCTAGAAAGATGCGATAATTTTTTTTTTTTGGAAATCATATTTTTGAATATTTTGGCATTGCCCATCGGTGTAATTTCAGTTATGCTGCTATTTGAGGGCTGAGTCTGTACAGATAAGATAGAATATTGTCATCTTCCATGATAGCTCAGGTTGTTTAGTTAGCAACGGTTCTTTCTACACTTGTTGAAACTTTCTTGTAAATGTTATCCATATTGCTGCAGTATTTAGAGTGAAGTGGAACTACGTATCCGTAGTGAAAGGTGCTGAGCAGTTTTTCTGTGATTGTAACAATAGCGCCATGGAAGATAACAGGGCATTAGCTTTTTGTCACTGAAAAGAATATACAACTTATGTTCAAATCAGTTTAAAGATAACTCATGTAGCCACAAGCCTGTTATGTTCTACTTTATGTTTTGCCTAACTTGGAATGCTTCTATTGTGACTTGTGAGTATATTTCGACTATGCAACACAGCCCATTAGAGATGTTTGAATTTACCTGCTAACCGAGCAAATAAAATAAAATATGATTCATTTCCTAGGTAAGTCGAGTTGTCTTGTGATCATTGTCTCATTGGCACCTCCAGTAGTTCTCACAAGCATTTATCATGCATCTCCAATATTGTTGTCGTATTCACTTTGAAGTAGAAAATCCTTATTTGTCCAAAACATTATAAGCAAAATTTCCATTAGAATGAAATGCCTAACCCAATGCAGAACAGCCTGCAATAATGAAATATGATATGCGACAAAACCACAGAACAGATCAAGTACACAAAGAGACGTCAAGATATATATGATTTGGCTTAAACGAAGACTATTTCCATGGTAGAGAAGAGATAATATAATACACTATACAAGGAGCTCTAAATATTCTAGAATACACAGACATTCAACAACTATTCCCAACATTGTATTGTGGAACTATTTATTATAGATGGAAAACCTGGTTCAAGAATTACTTCATGGGTTATTTTATCTCAATTAAACTTTATTAGTTTACTAGGGCGTCAAGTAATCCCCAAGGAAAACGTCTCCGTTTTTCGTGTTCCTCTAGTCTCCATCGTCTCGGCTTATTTGTTCAACTTTAACTTGGGCATCGAAAGACTCTATCTCTCTTCGGGTTCCATCCCGATCTCTCTCAGTTTAAACTCTAAGCTATCTCTCTGCTTCAAGTCTAAGCATTCTCTCTCATCTTCGACTTTAGGGTATTGGCCACACACCAAATGTCATCATCTTTCTTTCAAATCATCTTTGTCTCTCTTACTAAACACCAAAGTAGTCCTGAAGCTACTATCATGGAGGCTCTCTCTCTCATCAAATATTAAGGGAGAGGGGCTTAGGAAGGCCATGACAAAGGTGCTCGTTCTCACCCCATTTGTGCTTTGTTTATATTTATCATTATATGGAAAATTTATAGTAGTTACAAAACATCTCCATTAAATGAATCTAGTTCCCCATGCGTCCTTCGAAATGACACATCATAGCTCTATTTGTCCTTGAATGTTCAACTTGATGAATGAGGATAAATTATATTAGAATCAGGTAAGGCTTAAAATTGCACAATTGGGTATTGAGGCGTTTTTAGTCCGTGAGCCAAGGCATAAGCCATGAAGTGTTTTGAGGGGATAAGCCTCAAAATCCAAAAATTGTGCAAAGTGAAAGTAAATGTTAAAAATGATTTTTTTTATGATGACCAAATAATATGTTAAAAGATAACATATTCTTTTTTATCGAACTATGAAGTAATAAATTGGCATACAATTGAAAAAAAAAAATGCACAAAACGTAAAGTGACAAACTAATAAATTGTGTGAAACATAATTGAAATACAAATATCACAGTAGCAAAACAATATAAAATATAGGAATTGCATAAAAATATTATACAATATCAAATTCAACTTCAAATTTCTTATTTCTCAGTTCTCTTATCATCCACAATTAATTTCTAAAGAAAGCTGAAATAATACGACATTAACTCAAAAGTAGGGGTGTCAATTTTTGACACGATCCGAAACACGACCCGAACCTGATCCGAAAAAATTCGGGCTAGGGTCAACCCGGACCCGAAAGGGGTCGGGTTCGGGTTCAACAAATCAACCCATTTTAAAAATCGAGTAGGTTTCGGGTTGACCCAGCAACCCGAAATTGGTACGAAAACTTGTATTTAACCCGAAAACTCGAGATTGATCCATTTTTGACCCGTTTATGACCCAAAAATCGAAGATTGACCCAATTTTTTACTTAAAAACTAGCAATTTTGGGTCAACCTCAGGTCATTCGTGTCTGGTCGGGTTGACCCGGACTCGAATTGGGTCGGGTTCGGGTTCGAAAACCTGACCCATTTTTAAAAGTGGGTCGGGTTCGAGTCGACCCGAATAGTGCCGGGTTAGTTTCGGGTTCGACCCGAACCCGACCCGTTGACCCAAATTGACACCCCTACTCAGAAGTCATCTACAGTGTCATCACCAAGGGGGGTCTTCATTTGAGTGGTCGTTGTAACAACCTCTATCCCTTGCCTCATCATCTCTGATGTCCAATGCCTCTTAAGCTGAAATAATATGCCTATGGTTGCGGTGGAAACAATAGGCTAGAGGTTGAGACAATCGAGTGGAAGTTGTTTTGGCTCGAGAGTGCGTAAAAGCATGATTTGTTTGAGGCTTGAGTTTAAGTTTTATGTAAGTTTTAATTAAAAGAATATATAAATAAAGTGAGGCGTATACCTCATGCTAGTGAGCCAAGGCGCGCCTCAGCTTTGGCTGAGGCGCACGCCTCACAAAAAGCTCTTTGCATTTTTCACCTAAATTGCACTGAGGGGGACCTCAAGGTGCGTCTCACATTGCACAATTTTAAACAATAGAATCAGGACATTAGGAGATTAATGGAGAAATTGATCCATTAATGGTGCATATTCACTAGTTAAAAAAACTTATATCAACTTATTAACAATTGGATTAGATGGAGAAAACACTACAAGGAATTGGAAAGATGATCAATTGCTATGAACTTTTTTTGATACCTTAATATGATCAATTGCAATTCAAGTGATATCGATTAAGAAGCCCTAGTGAGCAATGGCTTTAAAAATTTACACCCTGACTCTATTGAGAGAGTTTGGTTGTTTCAGATCAAATTATCAAAAGGCAGATTAGGTTGAAGATAAAACATTACTCAGAGATTTTACTCTCATTCTATGAGGATTTTATGATATGGTTGCAAATTCTCATGAGCGCAAGCCCCTATGATTAATTATTCCGATAATGAGAAAACTTTCTATAAAATTTAATTATAAGAAGCTAAGTATTAAGTATATGATAACATCACTTTGATTTAGAGTTGAGAAATTTATCCCTTTCAATTTAAAGATGATGATGGGGAAAAAGATTTCATGGTTTCATCATATCAAGTTATCATAGGCCCGATTTACCTAATTAATGGAGTTACTTGGCCCAAGTTAACTGAATAATCTTTAAACTAGGGATAGATGTCTACCTAAAATGATAAACTTAAGTCAACCTTAGTTAATTTAGGTTTTTATGCTCTATCAAGTGCAACCTATGATTCATAAGTCAAAGAGTTTTTTGTCATTGAGAACTTACAAGTTATGGCCATGATAATAATTTAATGATATCATTTTCTATTGAAAATACTAAGTTGGAGGACCCCAATTATAAGCATTTACCTGTGTTGTTTAGCTTAAAATCATTGGTTAGAGAACAAGTGTTATGTCCTTACTGACGTAAAATCTTTTGAGAGTGAGCATAACAATAAGCTCAATAAGGCATTTACCCTTTTTTAGTGAGGTTATTCTCAATTTTATTTCCCTGAATAAACACTTGCACAATGGATGATTTTTTTCTTTAAATTTTTGGATGACGTATTCTTCATTTGTAAATTTTCACATTTTTGCAACTTTTTATATTTCTTTTTTTTATATAGATGTGGCCCCAAGGTGATTTGCATTAATGTCTAGCAGTATTTTAAAATATAGCACCCTGCAGTTCATATCTATCGTTAACGCAGCTATTATCGTGTTTTAAGTCTTGCTCACTCTAGTCTTCATGAAGGTGAGGATCAAACTTGAAATGTGGAATTTATTACCTTGTCCTATAAGCATGGCTACCCGCTTAAGAAACATTATGTAAAAATGAGTTTGATTTTGCACATGAAAGAGAGTTTTGGAAATTTCAAAAATAGTTGCCCATTTTCAAAAAAGGTTGCAAGGTTCACATTGGGGGTTGAATTAAAATTTCATCTTATTTTTAGTCAATGCACCATTCTTATACTTTATATTCGAGCATTTAACATATTTATCGTAGAACATACAAGCAAATTAGATTTCAAAAGGGGTTTGTAAATTTTAAATTGTAGAGTAATTGCACACTTCTCAAATTTAAAGAATTTAGTTCAACTTGTTTTTAGCCTATTCAACATTTTCAGGTTTTATGCTTATACATTTAGCACACTTATCGGAACACTTGTGGGTGAGTTTGATTGTGAAAAGTTCACAAATAAAAAAATAATTATTGACTTTGTGGAGTAGTTACACATTTTCTAAAATGAGAGAATTTTAACTCAACTTATTCTTAGTCCTCGCAACATTCTTAGTAGGCTTTTAAAAATCAGGCCGGACAGGCCGATCTGATTGGTTCAATCGTGAAACCAGTCTAAAGGCCAGTCCGGTTCTGCCTGAAAACCAGTTTTGCATCAAATCGAGATGAATCGGTCAGAACCGCTGGTTCAGTCGATGAACGGGTGAGCTAGTCCTGGTTCCCTTGAATCGGCCGGTTCAATTTTTGAAATATTTAAATAATTAACTTAATACATTAAGAAAAAATATTAAGTAATATTCATAATTTAACAAATAAATTTAAATTAAAAATGCTTAATTTTAAATAAATAAATTTCAACCAAGCATTTCATATAGCTCCACTAGATGTTGGTTCCCCTATCCAAACTCAAAAGGCAACATAAAGTATAGCCGTTACCAAGAAGAAATTCCTCAAGTGATATAGGACTAAATAATTAAAGCTTTTACTTCTTAAGTTTATAATATAAATTATATATTTTAAAATAGATTTTTTAAATGAACATTTTTATGATGTAAATAATATTCATTTTTAATTAATAAATTTAAACAAATTATATACTTTATTTATTATTTATGTATTATAAAATTTGTTTATTTATTTATTAATAGTAAATAATCTAATCTTAGTAATTTATAAATGTAAATTTATAATATGAAATAAATATATAATTTATAGCTGTAAATTATATTTAAACATATAACATAAATTAATAATAATTTATATTAAATTCATAAATTTATATGTAAGTTAATTCTTTTTTAAATTTGAATTAAATTTAAAGATTGAGTATCTTAAATTTTAAAATTACATGATATTATTAATGTGCGAATTTAATTTATTTTTTAATCAAAATTTTATATTATTATATTATTAGTTTATCATTTCAAATTTATTTAAATAATTTTCTTATTTATTACATCATCCGGTTCAACCCCGGATGAACCATTGAATCTTAAAGCTTTCCTTCTTTCGGTTCTATATCTAGTCCGATTTTGACAACCTTGATTCTCAAACTTTTTGTTTAAACATTTAGCACGTTTGTCAAAGCATGTGCGTGTAGGTTGATTTTAAAAACTTGCTTTTTCTTTTATATGGTGTGCACATCTTTTGATGCATTTGCATATTGCATTTTTATGACTCATAATACACTTGTGCATTTTTTGATATGTCTACATGGTATGCTTGCACGTTTTTTGGTGCATTTGCAGATTATACTTATATATTTTTAACGTACTTACATGCTTTTGATGTATCTACACGGTCCACTTGCACACTTTTGGTGCATTTTACACAATATACTTGCATGATTTTTAGCTAATGAGCCATTTAGTTTTTTTCATTTATTTCCTGTTTAACAAATGAGGGACAGACAAGAAAAGAGTTTGTGCAACAATGGGATAACAAGTGTGCAAGGATTGGTGGTAATTATGGGACTAAACATGAATAGAAGGATTTGAAGTGATTTTCCTTCCTTTCTTTAATATTTTTAATTATTAAAATTTAGATTTAGTTATATATATATATATATATATATATATATATATATATATATATATATATATATATATATATATATATATATATATATATATATATATATATATATATATATATATATATATATATATTTGTGTGTGTGTGTAAATTAAATGAAAATATAATATTTGCATTATTAAATAGATTTATATTTTAACTTTTATTTAATAGTAATAATCTTATTTTTAAAATACATTAATTTTCTTTTATGGTAATAATTAATTTGAACAAAATATAGTTTCAGAATATATGTGTGTGTATATATACACATATATAGCTCTAATTTCAACCTAAGTTAATTAATTAATTAATTAATTCTAATTTTTAAAAAACATGCTGAGTCTCATAAAGTTTTTGTCACTCATATATATCAAACTTTGTCATCATTTCACACTTGACTTAGTGTGTGTAGGAATGACTCAAGAGCTACTTGACATGTACATCATCCTCTACCGATTCTTCTTGTTGATTTGGGAGTAAGGTATTTTAGCCTTGTCGAACTTGCTCATAGATATGATCATTTCTCGTCCAATTACTATGATGAGTATAACCTTCAAACAAATTCTAAACTTACTTCACATTATGAAATGGAATCACTTATACTATTTAGTTGTGCTATGGATGACAAATTTTATAAAGAATGTTAGATTGGACTAAACAATTTATAAGAATATCTGTAATAAGAATAATATCCTAAATGAGATAAGGGCCAAAATGATCCACGGCTATTTAAAAGTACTATTTCAATGCCTTGACTTTTAAATGGGACCTAAATAATCCCATGAAAGGACTAATTTGGTCCCTATTTAAAGAGTGAAGGGACCAAATTGACACTTTTATATAGTCAGGAATTATTTTGGTCTTTTAAAAAAGTTAGGAGACCAATTTGTTATTTTCTCTATCCTAACTTTGTGTTGATTAAAAAAAGAGGCTGCTGTGCATGGTGTTGATTGTACAGCAAACATTTTGGAGGCCACCATGCCTGTCTCTTATAGATGGTTAAGGAACTCATGTTCTGGGCCAGATTTGGGCCACATACATCATTATTTTGTCATAGGAGGCTGCATGGAAGCCCTGACAAGTTGTGTGGCCAATAATTATTTGTTTTCAAGGAAATGACTAGAGAACCATTTTATCAAACAATCCAGTCAAGAAATAATTTCTAAGATACCGCCTATTGCATGGAAGGGGTTTAAATGAGGCAGCTTATGAGTTAAAGGGTGATTTAAATGACAATGGTGGCAGTGTTGATGGTGATGAATGAAGCTTACTAGACGATGACATTTCACTTCAATTTAGATTCTTTAAGGGTTGGTGCTTGTTATTATGTCTAACTTTATGTTTTTTAAGAGGTTAATACAAAAAGATATACTTATTGTCAAACCATAGCTAAAGTATCAAAATTTTTATTTTGAGTTTTCTCACTTCACTTTAGTAGATATTTGCCATTGGTTTATTTTGGCTATCAGTTGATTGATTTACTTCACTGTTAAACGCTGTTTAGTGTAATTCTGTGGGAAATTTAATGTAGATTTTCTGCTCTTTTCAAATTTCAGCTTTTGTGCTTTTGTATATCTAAATATGCTTACTTTTGTGCTATTTGCTGGTTGTCTCGTGACAATATTTTCCTATGGCCGACTTTCTCTTTGAAAGTTACCGCACAAGGATCTAATATATGCCAATAATTTTTGGTGGTTTTATTTTTTTTCTATATATTAGAAATCTACAAGATCTTTTATTTGCATCAACTTTAATTTTCTTGCTTTCTGAGTGATTGTTCAATCCGATGCTTATAACTGTAATTAAAGCAAAGTATTTACTCTGGGGGTTTGTTTTTTTCATGATTCAACTTATATTGGATACTGTAATGATGTTAGCTTTCTTTCGCAAATTTCCGCAAGTCAATATTTCTAGTTTATTTAATTATGCTTAAATATATTGTACTTCTATATATTATTTTCTTTCAGGGTCATAAGCAATGGTTGGCTGAAGTTCAATTTCTGGGAGTTCTTGAGCATCCAAATCTTGTGAAACTCATAGGTTACTGTTCTGATGAGGATGAAAGAGGGATACAAAGGCTATTGGTTTATGAATACATGCCAAATAAGAGTTTAGAATACCATCTATTCAACAGAGCTGCCCCTCCCCTTCCCTGGAATGTACGACTGAAGATTGCTTTGGGAGCTGCAGAAGGCTTGGCTTTTCTGCATGAAGGTTTAGAACTTCAGGTTCCTATTCATAAACTTTTCTTATTAATTGTAATGCACTGTGATTTATGTGTTATCCTCCATCCATGATGATTAAATTCTAAGAAAGTAATGCGAAAACATGGACAAAATGCAATTTGTTGCTTTTTTTAATGAAACAAAGTTCATTACCTTGTCAATAAACGTACAAACTGGATTTGATTATGTTACTTTCATAATATCTGTGTAAAAGAAAAAGAAATATGAAAGGCAGAGTTATGAAACTGACTGTAAACATTTGATTGAGACCATAGCTGAAATTTGCAATCCCTAAGTTAAAAAAAGAATTAAATAACATTGAAAGATGCCAAAAAAATTGCATACTCTCATGGTCTTTATAATGATGGTTACGTTGTAGGCTATGAAACCCCCCATCCAAATCTGTTAATGTATAGTAAAGTTATTTGAGTTGTTTTTTTTTTTAAAACAAATGGGATATCAGATAAGATAATACTTAAAGATTTTGTTCTCTAGCAAGGACTTCATGTTATAGTTCAAAGTTTTCCATAGGCATAAGATTTTATGATTAATTATCTCTTGAGACCATGAAAGAGAATTTTTTATTAAGGTTAGTCAGTATGCTTTATAATGCGTGGATTTTACCCGAAGCAATTTGAATTGGGGAGAAATATATACCACTTCTCACAATAGATGTTGGGGAAATGATAACAAATCTGATCATGATTCCATGGTTTTGTTTTCTCAAGTTCTCATGACGGTGAATTTCATTATTTGATGTTCTTGTTGGTACCTAACGTGTCATTGAAATGCGTGTAAGATTTTGCTTTAAGGCGGTTGACATGCTCTTTGGATCATGCAAGCATGTATCATCAAGCTAAATTAGAAAAGTGTTTAATTGTATGTGAAGAAAATTGTCTACCATTTGAAACCATCAAAGCTCAATTATTTGTCTTGTTTGTGACCCTTTTATATCAAAAACTGTTTATGGTTTCACATTCAGGTTCATTTAATCGTATTTTAGTCATTTGCATAATTTATGGTGCATGCAGGGTTATTTTTCTTTCATTTGCAAGTGCGATAGAAGTGTGTGTATTGTGAGTTAAAATTTCTCTCAAGTGTTTGAAATTAAAATCATTTATTCGGTAAACATTTTGTTCACGCTTTTGCCTAGGCAGGTCCTGTGTAGGAAGAATTTACAACTATAAATAAGAGTGTCTTGCATGTTATTTTCCCATTTAATTATATGCTATTCCATGGGATAGTAAGGAGTTCCTGCTTTTATCCATTGGCAAGCTACTGGAGTTTCATATGTTCATTTTTGGTCATTTTACACGACTTATAGTATAATTTTAGGTGTTTTTTAATCTTACTTCTACGCTTTTCACGTTTTTTCATTGTAAAGGCATTTTGTCCCAAAATTATTTTTGTTTGATCATTTAGGTGAATTTAGTCAGCAATTTTGTTCACCCCAACCTAAGGAGTACTAGAAAATCTAACAGGTCTTCCCATCATGCTAAAAAATGCATGTATAGATAGTGTGCAAGAGATATCATGATAAAAAACAAGTTCCCCCCATTTCAAGAAAGGCATATATAGGTTGTGGCACTTAGACAACTAGTCTTCATTCTGATCATGTTTAGAAATGTGTTACAGACATGATTGTGGGTTCCCTACACAGAAAAAATAAAAATAAAAACAAAAATCTTATATACATTAAGAAAGACATTTATGGGGATTATGCAAGGTGACGAGGCCACTCGTTTTCCTAGCGTGATGTTGTGACATGCTCATGAGGAGGAATGAGAGATTTAAAGAAAATGTGAAAGAGAGGGAGGAGAAAGACAAGTGGCCGATGAGAGGCTCAGGCGGTGGATCAAGCACTATTGGCATGAAGCAAGGGACAAGGATTGGGAGAGTAAATAAAAAAAGTAGAAAGTTAGCGCATATCAAATTTGTATAAGATTTTTTTAAGGGAATCGAATGACCCTCATTATAACCCCTCAAAAGGCATTTGAACAATGATTATCTCAATGCATGGGGCCGTTAGGACATCCCCAAAATCAAGGGTCAAAAAATTGCCCCATATATATTTTATTTCCATATATTGTTTCCTTTTTTTTATTCTTTTGTGTGTGGGGGGGGGGGGGGGGGGGATTGAATGTGTATTTAAACTCTCTTGACAATTTTTTTTTCCTTGCATCCCATGCAAATCAGTTTTTGCCTCCACCTAAGCACATAGAAGTCTATCTGGACTATTTTAATGCCTTGAATGCATTGGAGTTGCTCAAGTGGATGAGTGGCTTTACCCTTAGAGATAGGATATGAAATGAGCATATACGTGAAAAGGTTGGAGTAGTTCCAGTAGAAGATAAGATTAGAGAGATTCACCTTAGATGGTTTGGTCACATAAAACGGCGGCCTTTCGATGACCCGGTTAGGAGAGTAGAGATATTAGATTTGACTTATGTTAAGAAAGGTAGAGGCAGACCTAAAAAGACTTGGTTAAAAAATATTATGAATGACATTTCTTTATTAGATTTAAACGAGAATTTGATTTTTAATAGAATAATAGGACATAATGGAGAAAAAAGATTCATGTAGCCGACCCCACGTAGTGGGATAAAGGCTTGATGTTGTTGTTGTTGTTGTTGATGAATGCATTGGAGTTGCCCGTTTAGTTGAGCAATGAATTTAGTCAATCTTGTGTCATGTTATATTTGTTTTTATTGTCATTGCATTTGATCCAGTCAGCTTGTGGATTACATTTATGGTATTCTTGTTTATTGCTTTAATATGTTTGGTATGGATGCTAGACTTTAAGATTACGTTCATTTGAAAAGCAATATGTGGTGGATTCAGGCAAACATATTGAAAGAAAATTTTAAATGACATGTGTACCATGTGATTGTGATAGGAAATACTTGAGTTCGCAAGCAAACCTAGCAATGATTTGTGAAAAATAGCAAGAAAACTGCTGATTGCAACAGAAAACAACAACGACACAACAATCTTCTTGAGAATATAGAGAAAATTGAGGAAAAAAAATGAAGAATTCCATTAGCCATGCAGGAAAACAGCAAACGATATAAGTTTCTTCAATTCGAGAGGAAGAAATAACTCTCCAAATCTCTAGCCAAGCAGCCCAGATGACAAATCCTAGATCTCAAGTTTGATTTCAAACTCAAGATGAAAATCCTAATTCTTCAAACTCAAGATGAAAACCCTAATTCTCCCAAAGGAACTAATTAAAATAAAGATGACAAATACAATATCCCTAAACAGCCCCTAATTCAAATTTTCCCTACCAAAGCAAGTTTAATTAAGTCGTGGGCCACATCCCTCCAACCGGCCCCTCTCTCTCTTCCCCTTGGTTCCGCCCCCTCCTCTTGTAGCAAAGAACCGATCCAGGTTGGACCGGTTCAATTGACCCGAAGGCCAGCCTAACTGATTGGTCGTGTTGTTGTGTTTTGTGAAGGATTTGAGCATTGTCATAGTGTTGTAACTGTGGTTGGTTGCATTTTGTTCTTTTATTTGTGACTCATCCTATTCCACTCTTTATTTTAGAGTAAAAGCTCAAAATAGTCCCCCG
>JADPUM010000584.1:0-25000 GCA_016618105.1 Dendrobium huoshanense | reverse complement strand
GGAGGAGATTATGTACGAGGACTCCAGGTGATCGAGAGGGAGTGGCGTATTCACTTGGGGTGCGAAGCCGAGCGGAACTGCCCCACCGCGTGCTCCAGAGGCGGCTGCTACGGGGGCCGAGTGAAGGAAGGATGACGAAGAAGGGATCAAAAACTTGCGGAGGAGATTCCTGGGCGAGGGTTTGACAAACCCTAGCATTTGAGGCGGCGGCGGAGGTCGTGCAGCTCAGCTTCCTCCCATTGCTAGCCTGACAATAAACAATGGGTGAAAGACTTAGCCATTGGTCAGTGCTTAGTTTGGTGAATTTCAAATGGAAATTCATCTTAGAGCTTAATTTTGAGCATTTCAGAATCATTAGTAATGTGACTATATATATCTTAATGAAATATTGTCATGTGGCTCTTTGAAAAATAAATTCCAATTAAATTTTTGAGGAGTTTGAAACTCCCAATTTAGTTAAATTTTTATGGATTTTAGAATTGATTGATTTAATCGATTTCTCAATTTCTAAATATATCACATGTAGTCGTCGTTGCTGCCTATCATGACTGTCAGTCTCGGCCACAGCCGTATAACTAGAAGCCAACATCATAGTAAACCTCCACCACCGCCTCTGTCGACTATCATCATCATCACTTATTGCTGACCACTATCGCCCACAGCTCGGCCCTTGCCAGCTGACCACCACCATAAGATATTACACTTCAATTTTCTTGTAAGTGTTTTTTTTTCATGAGGAATGAGAGATATATTTATAGCTTTCATATAGTGGCATGCCCAGTAAATAGTGATCAAGTGTATGTTGTGAGTGGTTTGAATGGACAGTCGATATTGATCCCTTTGATCGTGGACTGTTTACTGGGTATTTGAATATCTTAATGATATCAGAATTCAACGATCTTAGGCTCGTTGGATTCATCTCGTCGAGCCTCTTGATTCAACTACAAGCATGTCACGTTCAGAGTTCATTTGTTAATCCAAATTATGGTTTGAACCTTCTAAAGGAGCTTCGGGTCTTCGATTTAAACCCATTTGGGCTCGGATTGAGTCGAATTTGATGTTGTTGAGTTCGTCTTTTCGAGACGATCAATTTTACAATAAATTTGCTGATCATAATTTAATTTTGAAAGTTTTCAACTTAATTTTACCTTGAGATTCTTGCCCTATCAAGTTAAATTTTTGATGATATATCAAGAAGCATCAAGAAATATAATCCATTTCACAATGGTATGCTTGCTTAACGCTCTAGCTCAGGGATCAATCCTTCTCCCCAACTCGCAGCCAGGATTCGATGCTTTTATCTCCCAACAATTTGTCTTCTTTCTTCTCGCTGCAACGGAGGAGATGAAAGCGAGACCTTTAAGCTAATCTGGTTGGCTTTTGCATTTTCTTTCAATCGGTCAATCCATCGCTTCTTCATTGAATATCGAGGTCAATATTTAGTGTTTCTCTCTCTTTGTTCGAGGACATCTTAGGTTTTGTTCAGCTTTGAAGCATTTGATGGAAGAAGAGGATTTTTCTTGGCTTTTGAATGGAGAAATTATATCTTTTGAGTAGGTAGCTGGTTTCTATAGAATAGATGAATGGGACTGTGAATGCTTCTGCTCCATCGAAAATGAGTGAGGTATTCGGTATTCCTTTTTATTGCATCAAGATCTGCTGTTTTCAGTGGTTTTTGCAGTACATTTGGACTATTTGGGATCCTTCCTTGGTTCATTAGTTGGTTTTTGTATTCTCTATCCTCCAATTGAAATAAGAATTAACTGTCTTTTGCTTCTATGTTTTTTCAACAGAATTGATCAATGACATTGAATGAAAATTTCCTCCTCCATTGATTGTAGGCTTCTTATCGATCGGTTTTGTTTGGTTTCTTTGATTTAAGCTATTTATGTCGGTTGCATCCATGTTGTCTCATGGAATTTCTAGTTTTTTTTTCCAGTTATCGAGTTCCTTTTCCTCTTCTCTAACACATTTTAGTTGTGCATCTCAATTGTTCTTTCTTCACATCACTCTACTGTAAGTTTTTTTAAAACTCATGTATCTTCAAAGAGGATTGTACCTTATATATTTGGCTACTTTTAGTTTCTGGTAGAGATGAACAGTGCAATGCCAATATTGGCATGACACTGTTCACCCATGCGATTTTTTCGTCTCAACCGAATTTGGCGAAGAAACACACAAAAGAGTAGAAAGGCAGTTACCTTCATAGAAGCGCGCAAAATGGAGTTTGATTGGAGATGAATCATGACATTTTTTAATTTCACTGTATTTTGAAGTGAAAAATGAGATTTTCAGTTGGAGATGGCCTCAGGCCCCAATTCTATCTTTTTTATGTTCCTCATTATCTTTGTCTTCTGTTAAAATTTGTGCATGATCAAGTAAGGATTTGTATGATCCCAACAATAATTATTCTTGTGGCTGAAAATCGTTCTTCTTGATTGAACAATTCTAATACTACAAACACAATGCTTGCTTTGTTATAGATGAAATCAATTAACTATCCGTAAGTGATTATAGTTATCACGTTTGATTACAGGTTGCTGTTGAGAGGCTTTCCAATGATAAAGCGGTCAAAGTGATTTTTGTTTTAGGTAATCATAAATCCTTGGATGTTTTGTATGTTGCTTAGGCACCATTTGAAGCTGAATATGCAGGGGGACCTGGCAGTGGAAAAGGTACCCAATGTGCAAAGATTGCCAAACACTTTGGTTTTACACATCTTAGCGCTGGTGATCTCTTGCGGGCAGAAATCAATTCTGGTTCTAAAAATGGGTAATCTGAACTTCGTTTTGTTTTGCAATGTTTAGCTTATTTTGAAGTGATTTTATTGACTTATCTGATTTTTTATTTTGCTCCTGATGTCATTTGATTAGAACCTTGATCGAGAGCATGATAAATGAAGGAAAAATTGTTCCATCAGAATTCACAATCAAGCTTCTGCAACGTGCGATGCTTGAAAGTGGAAATGATAAATTCCTTATTGATGGCTTCCCCAGGAATGAAGAAAATCGTGCTGCTTTTGAGAATCTTGTATGTTTTTCAACCTGAATTACCTAATTTATCAACTTATGAACATATAAAACTTGTTTTTTTCTTGTTTGAAAAAAAAAATTGATATTATCAAATTTTTTTTTTTTTTTTCACTCCTCAGGAAAAAATAGAGCCAGAGTTTGTACTTTTTTTTGATTGCCCGATGGAGGAGATGGAACGAAGGATTTTAAATCGTAATCAGGTTTAAAAGCGTATAATCTTATTATATATTCTCTTTCACTCAAAAATCATAATTTACTTGGCGAGCTAACATAGGTTTCGTTTGGGACGGTTTTTTTCTTGCTTTTTAAAATAGCTTTCTAGCACAAAAATTTCTTGAATTTGAAATTTTTGTACTGAAAATCCGTTTTAAAAAGCATTACGAAAACTGTCCCAAACAAAACCTTAATTTAATCCAGGGAAGAGATGATGACAAAATGGAAACTATAAGAAAGCGATTTAAAGTATTCATTGAATCTACCTTACCGGTCATTGAGTTTTATAATTTGAAGGGAAAACTCTACAAGGTAATTGAATATCTTGCAATTTCACATAGGATACACTGCAAGTAAAGTGTGTAAGATTGTGAAGAGACGCTGCAAGTAAAATGTATTATATTGCCATCATCATCATCATCAAAATCATCATCATGTAAACCGTTGATTATCATCATAATTATGATGATGACAATCATAACTTATGAAGAATATGTTATTCTTATTAAAGATGGCATAATTTTAAGCATCCTGAAAGCAATTATATAGCTCCATACTCTTTCCAAATGGGCTTAGACAAATTGTGTAAGCATGGTAACATGCATGGATGTCCATCTCTCTCTTTCCACATTCCTTGAAGCTTACAATCTACCACAATTTCTGATAACTTCAGAGCTCGTCTGAAAATAACTTGTTTGAACCTGTTAGATTGATGCTTGTAAACCAGCAGACGAAGTATTTGAAGATGTAAAGGCCATCTTTTCCAGATTTAGAGCTAAAGTAAGCTTCTTATCTCAGCAGTGCAGCTATTCTACTCAAATATCTTCTCTCTTACCCGCACTTGTTTTTTTGAGCAGGAAGATTCCTTCCAACAAACAAATATCAGTACAGCCAAGAGATTTGAACTTGTGATGTGCCTTATAAAGAGGTGTTAGTTCCTTAATCTTTCTTTTCTTGAATGGTATCATTAGCTAGAAATAGTCCCTCAACTATTCGTTTATGGTAATTTAATTTTAGAGTATCACATTGCTTCAATTTAATCTCTTAACGATACAAAATTGATCTAAATTTAGATCAATTTTGTATAATGTAAGAGCTAAATTGGGATCATTTTTATACCACAATTACAACATGATGGATGCATTTGGATCAATTTTGAAGACTAGAGGGACTAAGGCTTCATTTAGGACAGCTTTTTTACTACTTTGTTTTTCAAACTGCAATTGAAATTTTTATTTGACCGCTACTTTTTCATTGCTTATAAAAAAAAAAACTTTGCTACAAAGTTATTTTCCACAACAGTTTTAAAAAATGACTTTTTCTACAACAACTTAACAAAGCAGTAGAAAACCATCCCAAACGAACCGTAGATTGGAGCAATGTGACTCTGGAACTAAAATGACCACAATAAATAGTATGGTGATTATTTTGAGATTGTAAGATATAGTAGTTCACTCATACTTGGCTTGTAATGATGTTTTGCATTTTAACAGGCTGTTTAGAGAAATAAAGAGAATGTGGAGCTTCTTCTTCTGCAAAGCGAGTGCAGGGTTGGAGAACTATTAACTATATGGAAGTGGAAGCAATGGGGGAACTTGGTGCATATTATCTGTATATAATTAACCACTGTAAATGTATATAAAGTACCCTACAAGCCTTGTATGCATCTGAGCTTGTGTTACCTATTCATCTATTGAAGAAAGTATGAAATGGTTATGTAAGAATCCCAATATTCATATTACCAAAAAGCTACTTTCAAAAACAGTAAAAAAGCTATCCAAGATGAAGCCTGAGATTTCTTTTGAGACAGCATTCTTTCGAAAAATTATTCTGTGTGGAAGCCGAATGTCATCCGGAGACCAATTAAAAAGCATCACGTCATCCTTTTATTGTACCGTGGCTCGGCACTGCTTGATATTACTGCTCGGTATCGCTTTGTACCACGGTATCCGGACGTCCGCATAGAATATTTTTTCCTTTTTTTCTGCTTCTTAAAGTATAAACAATAAAAAAGTTGTCCCAAACGGAACTAAACTAGATTAGTGGTTGATGATATAGATAGAAACCAACCTCTAATTAGCATTTAACATAAATATACAATAATTGGGCTTAATTATCCCTTCCAAATACAAATATATAATATTTTTAAAAAATTCCATTAATTTATATTAATCATTAATCAAAATTTATTAAGAATAAAATTAAAAATTAAAATTTATTTTGAACATAATAATTAATTAGTTCTATATTATATTCATCTTAAAATAAATTCAATTTTAAATTTAAATAGATTTAGTCACGATTAATATTTTTTTTTTAATTATTATATTTATCTTAAAATAAATTCAAATTTTTTATTATAGTAAATGGTATAATAATAATAACAATGGTTTTCTGCCCACTTATGGAATCGGGAATGCCCACACAGAATGTAGTAATCAGTAGGTTTTGAAGGGTTTCGTCCGCCGTCGCCGCCGGACAGCAGCCGCTGGAAGTGGAAGCAAGATGCAGCGGTGGTTAGCAAAGCTCGGCCGTCCTCTTCTCTCATCTTCCCTCCATGTCTTTCCTCCCCGATCTTCGAATCCGGTCCCTGTTCGGTTGTTTTCCTTAATCAGATCCATTAACTCTTCCGTTACCCCGTACGTCCCGATCTGCCCCTCAAGGCTGATTGCGCATTCTTCGCCAGTCTTCCCGGTATGATTTGAATTTCTTTTCACTGTGATTCCTATCAGAAATACTCGATCTTTTGTAGCGCTTTGTCGATTATATGTCTTTGCTTGCTCAAAGGTTTGTTTTTGATTTTGGAGAAGGTCCAGTTTTTGCAGTCCCGGCACTTGGCGACCAAGAAGGTAAAGAGGTCGAGGGCGCCGGACACGCCTGTGGTATCGAAAGTTAAGAAGTACAAGTTGAAAGCTTACTCGTAGGTTTGATCTTATTGTCTTTTCTATCTCTTCAAATTTTTGTCAAAGCTTCTGTTATTGAATCTGTTGATTCATTATTTGGTTGGTTATGTGATTTGAGATTTGTAGGTCATTCAAGTACAGGTTTAGGACGATGAATGATGGTCTGATCCGGCGGTGGCGGGCTGGGAAGAGGCATAATGCCCATTTAAAGGTGTGTCTTCTTTATTATTTTTCTTTTTGGGTTCATTTTTTTGGAACAGCATGTGTAAAGTTTAGAAGAATCAGAAAATCTGGATAAATTTACCGAAATTTTCCTGATATTTTTTGTACTTCTTCTGATAAAATGAACGTTTTTCCTGCTAATGATGAAGGAAGGAATCTGGAATATTGAAAGTGAACTCTTACAATCTATGAGGAAGGAATTTGTAATTCGGAAGATTTTCCTAAAATTCCAAAGCCTTTGGAAATGCCAAGGGTGCAATGATGATAGAAATGAGGGCCTTCTATAACTTTTGTTGAAGACTACTTAAGAACAAGTGCAATATGATTGATGCTTCTCTGGAACAAATAATAATGATCCCTATACTTGTTTTTTGAATTGTATGCAAAATCATTTCAAATGAAAGAGAACTTATATTCCCACTTGGCTGAACCACCTTAGTCGCTATCTTCACCTCTATTGAACAATCGAAGAGTTCATGGAGCCTTGGGGGTGGAGAAGAATATTTTAAGAAAGTATGATGCTTCCTTGCTCAAATTTGATGAAGATAGATGCCATTATTTGCAAAAACAAAAACAAAATTCTTCCTTGTTATGAGGAGCAATTTGAAGCAAAAGACATGGGATGAAGTGGGATCATAAAGGTCACAAAAATGGTAAGAAGTCTCAAACGAAGCCTTGGTTTTTTTGTGAGTGCTTGGAGATGTTAACTCTTAAAAAACTATGTTTGATCAGTGCTTTGAGATCTAAACTCTTTAAAGACTTTGCTTGATCAGTTAAAGTATTTTATGAATAAATCAATTTTACCTTTGATTTTGATCTTAATTGATGGAGAGCATTTTAGCTTAAAATGTTCCTTAAGATATTTGATTTAGTTTGTTACATGTTTCTATAATCTTTTAGGTTTCTCTAGATTTTTATACTTGATTAGTATATATAGAATGATGTAAGAAGAACGGAGGTATTGATGAATGTTAGTCCTTTTTGAAACTTAATGTTTGTGTTTATTCCCTGGATTGAGAATTCCTTCTAGCAGGTCTGATTTTTTTGTCGATCCACTACATCAGTAAGTCTAAAATTTTACTTTATTTGTTGAATCTCCAGATAAGAAAGTTTTTGATGGTATGTGCAGTCAAAAACCTTGTTCTTGAACAAGGAGAAAATGTTAAAGCTTTCATCCACACTGAAAGATTATAGATTTCTGCATTCTTCTGTTCATTTGAATCGACTAATCTTGTTTTTCTATGGTATTGCAGTCGAAGAAATCAAAAAGAAGACTCAGAAAGCCTGCAATTGTTCATTTGGCCTATGCCAAAGTGATGAAGAAGCTGAATTTTACTGGATAGAGTTCTGTAGTTCTGTTGTTTACGCTTCCAGCCTTATTAGTTCTCCAGAATTTCACATAAAGGAGCACTATCTTTCCCTCAACTCTTAGAACATCTTCAGAAAAATAATATATCATCGTCTTGTTATTTTTCTTTATACGAGTTTTTCCCTTTGTGTTTTGTTATTTCTTTAGCCAATTTGTTCTGTTTGTCCAGCTTATTTAGTACCACCGCCCAGTCAATGTAGAAGGTTAAGGCTTTGTTTGAGATCATTTTTTTACTGCTTTTTAAAGCAATTTTTTAATACAAAAACTTTTTAAACTAATTTTTTTTTAAAAAAGCATTAAGTAAGCCGCTCTAAATGAAGCCTAGCCTGAGGCTTTGTTTGGGGCGACTTTCTTACTGCTTCATAAAGCAGTTTTTTAGTACAAAATTTAAACTAGAAAACCGCTTTAAGAAGTAGAAAAAAGGTCGTTCCAAACGAAGCCTAATTCTGCATAAGAAACATAACCTGGAGGTGTAGAGGTGCTTGCCAAAAATTAATATGATTTTTTCTTGTAACATGATATATAGAGCTCATTTGGGGCAGCTCTATGTTTTGCTTTTCAGATTATAATCATATTTTTGCTCGAAAGTATGTTCTTGATGCAATTAGATCTATTAAAGTGTGGGGGTTATAAAAAAAAAAATGGTTAGATTTCTCAAAATACGATAGGTGAATAGTGCGACTCTAATATTGACATCGCACTATTCATCTACGCTAATTTTTTGTGTTACGGGATTTGGCGTAGAAGTGCATGAAAGAGGAGAAAGATGGCTACTTTCAATTGGAGTGAATTATTGTATTTTGGAGTGGAAAATGAGTTTTCCAGTTGGAGATGCCCTTAGTTTAATCATATGAATGTCAAGTAAATGTTATTTGGTTAAAAAAAGTTAATAAGAAAAAAAATGTAAATTAATTTGTATTTTTATTTATTAATGTTTAAAAAATATTTATTTACTTTTAAAATGAAAGCTCAATTTGAAGCAACATGTCAATGTATTTTTTATTATTTTGAAAAAGATATTAAGTATTGACTAATAAGTATTAAGTATTAAAATTTTAATATTAAAATCTAAATAGAATAATAATAATTAGGTAAATGGGAAATTTATGATGCAAATAGAATAAATTATTGTAATAATTAGCAATTCATTGTTTAAAGTTTTATCAATTAAGTCATCTTGAGTTTTTTGAATATTTGATCTATATATGAGTTTAATTTAGGGTTCGTTTGGGACGGCTTTTTTATTGTTTTCTAAAACTCCGTTTTAGTACAAATTTTTTCATTTTTGTACTAAAACTCTGTTTTAGAAAGCAATAAAAAAGTCGTCCCAAACGAAGCCTTAATTGACTCAAAATTTTCCAATCAAAATGATATGTTCTAATTTTTAAAATAAATATTAAAAAAAATTATTTAATTCAAAATTTTGTAATTTAATTCCATGAAATTTAATTTGTAATTAATTTTATAATTAATTTATATGTAATCAATCTTATTTTATTCAATTAATAAAATATTTGAATAAAACTATATAATGATAAAAAAATAAGTTAATTATATAAATATTCATTTAAAATTTTCCTCTTTTTATTAAAAAAAAAAACTTTTTTCTCTTTCCATCGCAAATTCTCTTTCTAGAAGAGTGGAACTCGTCCTTTCTGTACGTAGTCTTCCTCTTTGAATCCGTCGCGTTGGTTTCCATTTGCTTCTTTTCCAAGTCAAGTTGCGATTTTTCTTCCTCTTCGGATGTAAAAGGGTCTCGACTAGGGTTCAAAGGAGCACTTTTGTATCTGCATCTTAGCTCTAGTTGTTCGCGGCAGCAACGACGATGTCGGTGAGTGATTCTCTCACAGATCCCTACTTTCTTCTTTTTGTTCTCTTTTTATGCGATTTATATGGGGAAATTGGCTCCTCGTTTGAATTATTAAGAAACTGTTTTGGTTTTCTTTGACTTTGGAAGCCTCGGTGTGATTTGACTTATGGATACCGTTGAGCGCTTTAATCTTTTCATTTGGACTGAAGGTAGCAATAGATTTACTGATGAACACTAGTTTTTAGGCCTTGGATCCGTTAATGTCGAGAAATACAGAAGTTGGAGTCTGAGAATTACATCAGGATATCTTGGCATAATTGACTTGGATCTTACACTTCCCAAACTCTATTCAATCTAGAGTTTGATTTCCTAGGATTGCAAATTACCTGGTGAAAGTCATAGATAATCGTATAAAAAAGTGTAGAACTAACAATATGCCAAATATTTAAAAATATGCTGTGAAATTTGTATGAATAGAATATGAGAAAATATAAAAGAGTCTAAAACACTGAAATTTGAAGTAGGGTAATGATATCTTTCTTCACGAAGAAAAATATTCTCAACTTGTTCGACTCTTGAATGGACTCTAATAAGCCTTCCAAATTCAAGTTTCCTCTATCTAAAAGCTCTCTTTTTGTTCCCCTCTGTCTTAGTGAGAGATTATTATGTGCATAGTCCGGACCCGAGAGCTGTCCGGATTTTGTTAGTTTGCGCAATAAAAGCATTATAAAAGCTCAATTATCATGCACATTGTGCTTTCACTGTGCTTTTATCATGCACATTGTGCTTTCACTGTGCTTTTACTGCACACACTCACAGAATCCAAACGCAGCTCCCATTCAGACTCCGCACGTAATAATCTCTCATGTCTTACTAAAGTTTAGGTGTGCTTACTCTTTTTCTCTTTTCTAGAACTATCTATCTATTCATCAGTTTTATGTTGATTGGAGTTGTTGCTCCATTATGTTGTTATAACAAACATTATCTGTTACCATTTGAGCTTTTTAAGGAAAGTACAACCATTATTCTAAACAAATTTATGATGCAGGTAAGGACTGTCAAAGTGAGCAATGTTTCCCATAGTGCAACGGAACAAGACATCAATGAGTTCTTTTCCTTCTCAGGAGATATTGATCACGTTGAACTCAAGAGGTTTTCTTCATGGTTATATATGATGATTGTGGTTTTATTATATATTGTAGATTCCAATTTAAGGTTTGTTTTTCCAGCTTTGATGAGTGGTCTAGAGTTGCTTATGTCACCTTCAGGGATTTCCAGGGAGCTGAGACTGCATTGCTTCTATCGGTGTGTTCCCTTATCTTTACATGAAGGTCTTTCTAATTAATAGCTTTATTTGAGATGTGTGTAATCAGCCATGGTTGTTGTAAGTTTTTCTTATAATTAGTTGTGTTATTTATGTTCAAATCTAGAAAACAACAGGTTTCCATATATTCAAAGGTCTTTACAACAACAACAACAACATCAAGCCTTTGTCCCACTACGTGGGGTTGGCTACATGAATCTTTTTTCGCCATTGTATATTGTTAAAAGTCAAATTCTCATTTAAATCTAATAAAGAAAGATCATTTTTAATATTTTATAACCAATTTTTTTTAGGTCTACCTCTACCTTTCTTAACATAAGTCAAATCTAATACCTCAACTTTTCTAACCGGGTCATCGGAAGGCCTCCGTTTAATGTGACCAAACCATCTAAGGATCTAAGGCGACTCTCTCTAATCTTATCTTCCACTGGAGATACTCCAACCTTTTCATGTATATGCTCATTTCGTATCCCATCTCTAAGGGTAAAGCCACTCATCCACCTAAGCATCCTCATCTCTGGAACACTTAACTTAGTATTATGCTTTTCTTTAAATGGCCTAATTAATAATTTTATTTGGGATGTGTGCAATCAGCCATGATTGTTGTAAGTTTATCTTATAATCAGTTGTGTTATTTATGTTAAAATCTGAAAAAGAACCGCTTTCATATATTCAAATTGCAAAGTGCATGCCATTATCCATAGAATTTCTACTTGCAGGTTTGTGACAGTCTCTTTATTCATTACGAGTTGTTGAGAAATAGATGAAATCAAACACTAAAAATGAAAAGAACATAAAATATTCCAAATTTCATTGCTAATAGTTGAAGGATGTGAAAAGAAAATTTGAATTGTCATCTGATGTTACTGACTTTTCTTCAAACTTAGAAAAATACAGAATCTCTGCTTAGAAACTTCTTGTTCTCTAAGCTTTAAAGTTTGAAAAAATAATTCAGCTTTTCTTGTATTACAAATGTATTTTTTCTATTTCCTTGTGTCTCCATTCCTTGAATGATATTCCTTTTCAATGACTCAGGGTGCTACTATAATTGATCAATCTGTCATCATTACAAGTGCTACAGATTATCAGCCTCCACGCACCATGTCACTCCCTCCACCAGTATGAATCCATATATGCTTTATAACTTTAGTTTTCACAGTCTAACAACAAAGAAATAAAATAAAACAAAATTTCTTATGTAGTATGAAGAGAGCAAATCAACCAATGGCTCGCCGTCCGTTGTTCGAAAAGCCGAAGATGTCGTTACAACCATGCTGGCGAAAGGTTATGTTTTGGGCAAAGCCCCTGTCGACAAAGCGAAATCCTTTGACGAGAAGCACCGGATAACATCGACGGCGACCTCCAAGGTTGTTTCCTTGGATCGAAAAATTGGCCTAAGCGAGAAGATTAGTGCAGGTGCTTCAGCTGTGAATGGGAAGGTCAGGGAGGTGGACCAGCGATTCCAGGTATCTGGGAAAACCAAATCAGCCATTACAGTTGCTGAACAGAAGGTGAGTAGCGCAGGTTCAGCAATGCTGAAGAACAAGTATATCTTCAGTGGGGTATCATTTGTAACTGGTGCTTTCAGCAAGGTTGGTCAGGCTGCTAGTGATGTGGGATCAAAGACAAAAGAAAAGGTTATGGCTGAGAAAATGAAGAAGGGGACTTTCTGATAAGATCTTGATACTTCTAAATATATTATTAGTTTGCTATTTGCTTTTTCATTATCTAATTTTGGGTTAAGATAATTGATATGTTGTTGAAAAGTATTTTGATCGGCACAAATTTCTATGCATATTTGAATTGAAAATTTTCAAAATTAAATTGAGGATCATTTAAACTTTGAGTTCACTAAATGTATGGTCGAGCTGAACGTTTGGATGAGATGAACCAAGATTGCTAAAAGTGGTCCAATTTGAGTTTGAATGAGCCCAGATTGAAGTGAAATTGGAAACTTCAAGGCACTAATTGATGATCGAACGATCTTTAAATCTTACATGTTTATAGTTGAATTGAGCATCTTGACAATATGAATTCAATGAGTCCAACATCACTTAATTTCGGTATCAGTAGGGCACTTTATTCTTGAGGGAATGATATATGATCGGTGGAATTAATATAGGTTGTTTGATGAAATGTTTCAGATTGTCTCCATATTTATAATACATGTCATTCTAAAAAATTTATAAATAACCGTACTCTATATGAAGGCGGGACTTGGAGCTTGGACTTATGCTTAAGATTCAAAAGAGTTTAGAAACTTGAAGAATTATGAAGCTGTACTCGAGCACCACCTAACTATCATTGTCGAGCAACTGTCTGATCATTGTCATTAGGCCATAACCCGACCGCCATCGTTGAACCACCTATTTATTGTTGCCATTGTACCACTACTTGGACATTGCTCGATTGCGACTTTCAGTACATTGCCCGACCATCATCATTGGATTGTTGCTTGTTCGTCATTTTTAGAACACTACATGGCCGACCCCATCAAAACACCACTTGATTGCCAGTGTCGCACTGTTATACCTAATTACAGTCCTATGACCACCATTATTAGACCTCCAAGATCACAGTCCAGTTCAGACTAGTTGACCTGATTGGTAAATCTTTGAATTTTTGAGTTTTGAACTCATTTGCATGTCTTTGGGAGTGTTTTAATGCATGAAATAATGACGTGTTCTAGAAAGAGTCCTAACATTTCGATGTGAATTTCGGTAAAATTTGAAAAACGTTATTATTTGAGTGTCTCAGCAATGGATGTCCAAGCGACTCAGCGCAGCTAAAGTACTAGAGGCCAAACAGTGACATTGCAGCGCTCCTGGCTCTAGAATAGGATATGATATCATATCGTGTCGGGTTGTGACAACCATCACTTGACTATTTTCCTTCAATCTCCATCGCCCGACTACGGTCCTTTAACCACCGTCATTCAATTACGGTCATCTTACCATCGTTGTCCGATTACAACCTCTATTTTACAATCTTATGATATTTGTCGCCCGAATACATCGGCGTCTATTAATTGTATCACCTACCATTACAAACAATGTCAATGCGTGCTATCGTTTATGAGATCGATGCATACTATTGACACCTCTAACTCTCAAGAAGTATCATCTATAGCTACATCAATTTCATAAGAAGCGATTTACGATTAGGGGCAACCTTAGCACCAAACAAGTTATTTGATCTAATATTTTTATATGCATCTATGACAATATTGCTAATAATCATTTTTCTTGAAGCTTCTATAAAACATGAGAAATTTTTTCAAGAAAGTCTCAAATATTTTTAATGAATTATATACATTAGTGAGCTAATTATGAGCAAAAGAAATATTTAAATAACTAATTTATGATGGTGTGTAATTAATAAATTAATGCACGATGAATTATATGAAGCACGCTTAATCCACCTTTGCGTACGCTATGATCATTCTTTGCATTAGATCAAGTACGGTTCTTCAAACAGCGAACATTAAATTTTTCTGACGTGGCA
The DNA here is from genome assembly GCA_016618105.1 of Dendrobium huoshanense. Lineage (NCBI taxonomy): Eukaryota > Viridiplantae > Streptophyta > Magnoliopsida > Asparagales > Orchidaceae > Dendrobium > Dendrobium huoshanense. The sequence goes on along the minus strand of JADPUM010000584.1, from coordinate 10,623 downwards.
AAAAGAGATTAGATATCCTTAAAGCCCGGCGCACTTCCCGCCTATTCGGAAGAAAATATATACAATGTAACTTCTTTTTTTTTGGAATGCAACATTTATTATAAATTTGATGTATTTAGAATTTATTCGATTTTAATAAATTTCAAATACACTAAAGATATATTTTCATTACTTTCCGCCACTATTGCCATTGGCCGAATCCCCATCACCATTAGCGGTGTCAATTTCGGGTCACGGGTCGGGTTCAGGTCGGACCTGGAACTGATCCGGGTTCAAACGGGTCGACCCTAACCCGACCCGGTTAGGTAAATGGGTCGGAAATGCGAACCCGGGAAAGTTGGTCGCGCTGGGTGAGTGCGGGCGGGGTCGCGCGCGGAGCGGTCGCACGAGGCGGGGTTGGTCACGCGAGGCGAGTGCGCGGCTGCGCGGGGTCGCGCGCAGAGCGGTCGCGGGGCGGGTGTTGTCAGGCAGGGCCGGGTCGCGCAGAAGGGTCACGCGGCAGCTGGGCATGGTCGCACGACAGCGGGGAGGGCTTGGTCCGCGGGTTGACCGGAAACCCATCGGGTCAACCCAAACCGGACCCATTTTGAAATCGGGTCGGGTCCAACCCGGATTTTTTTTGGGGCAGGGAGTGTCGGCCTTCGGCCACTAATCTCTCTGGTCGACCTTGCGTGCAACCCACGCCATCTACACGGGCCGACACTTAGGGCTTTCACGAAGCGCCGAGGGGATTCGAACTTGGGACCTGACCATTGGCCAGCCAAGTCTCCACCACCAGGCCACCCCATGGTGGGTATCATTTACTATTTTCATAAGATATTTTAAAATTTATATTTTTGATCCCAACTGATTGATAATGCAGTTAGCTCTACCTACTTTTGGACAAATCAATAAATATTAGAAAAAAGAAGGATTACAGTGCAATTATATTTCGCATGCGAGACGCTCGCATATAGCTACAGATATCAGAGGAGTCGCGTTGGGAAATTTAAAAACTATAATGGCAAGTTAACTAAACACGTTTTAGGGGAACAGAGGTTCTTACTTACCATTACTGTAAAAGCTCACAGCTTTCGTCTTCTCTCCCAATCTTTCCTTTTGAAATCGAGAGAGAGCCTCATCCTGAGTTTCTCCCATTGTTCTCGGCGAAGATTTACTGCACTGTTACTGATAACAATCGTTTCCTCTGCACTGGAGTGGCGGGTAGATAGATCTCTTCTGTCTGTTTACAGGTGAAGATAGATTTGCTGCATTGAAGTGAGCCTCGATCGATTTTCTAGGGTTTGGACATTTGCGGAGCAGTGGACGAAGCCTCCTCCTTCATAAATTTCCTTGCTTTTTCGGCCTTCATCGACGAGTAGATATAAATGAAGAAAAGTTAACGGGAAAGTGTTTTCAATATTGGCTGTTGTGGCTTGGGCGTTGGGTCTCTTTCATGAGTCTTCTCCTTTTTGATCTAATCCATCAGATCCGGTCTTGAAGTCGTCGGATCTGTCTTTCAACTGCCACTGGTCGTATAAGATCCAACCCTTTCGTTTTCATGCCGATGGCTAATACGAACCACGCTCTGCGAGCAAGCTGGTCGGCCCGTTTTCCGCCGCCGGCGACGGGAAACCAAACAGTGGCCTTTGGCCACCGGACACAGTCCGGGAGGAACATCAGCTACTCCCGCGACGACCTTGACAGTGAGCTCGGCAGCGGCGAGCACTCCAAGGAGTTTCTCAGCTACCATGTCCACATCCCTTCTACTCCCGACAACCAGCCAATGGACTCTGCAGCATCAACTAATCTTGATCCATCAATCTCCGCCCGCGTGGAGGAGCAATACGTCTCGAACTCTCTCTTTACTGGTGGATTCAACAGTGTTACCCGCGCACAGCTTATGAACAAGGTGATCGACTCTGAGTCGAGCCACCCGCAGATGGCCGGAGCCAAGGGTTCGTCTTGCGCCGTCCCTGGCTGCGGCGCCAAGGTCATGAGCGATGAGCGCGGCAACGATATTCTTCCATGCGAGTGCGATTACAAGATCTGCCGCGACTGCTTCGTGGAGGGTTTGCAGACCAATGGGACTTGCCCGGGCTGTAAGGAGCCTTACAAGGCAACGGATGTGGATGAAGTCGTTGCGAATGCGCAGCCGCATCTGTCAATGCAACCTTCTTTAGCAGGGATGTCGAAGATGGAAAGGCGACTGTCGCTGATGAAGTCGAGGAACTATGGAAGGAGTCTGACCAGAAGCCAAACTGGTGATTTTGATCATAACAGGTGGTTGTTTGAGACGAAGGGAACTTATGGGTATGGAAATGCTATCTGGCCTAGGCAGAATGAGGGTGATGGCGATGGTGATAGTGGACAGCCGGTAGAGCTTGTGAGCAAGCCATGGAGACCTCTTACAAGGAGATTGAAGATCCCGGCTGCAATCATCAGCCCTTATAGGTAAGTTCATTGAATTGTGATATATTGGAGATTGTTTGATCTGTTTTTTTTATATTGGCTGTACATTTTGGGGATAAAACTACTACATTGTTTGCTCTGATTCTTTTCATAAACATTTTGGGGCTGTTTGGTAGCACACTGAATTTCATTTAAGTAGGATTTCGTAAATCCTCTAAATCCAAATTTACGAAATCAAATTGTAAAAACTTAGGAGGAAGATCTTGAGATCTTTCTTACAAGAGATAGAGAGGGGGAGGGAGAGAGGAAGACAGCAATTGGGAGGAAAATACCTAAAGCTTTATTAATTTTCCCCAACCAATACATCATACAAGGCCTCTATATATAGATATGTACAAGGGTGTGGTAGCATGCATGAACAATGTATCCTAAAACTAAATCAATACATAACAATCTCCACCTTGATTTAGTTTTACAAAATACAAAGAACCACTCGTCACAAGAACCCGAACTTGTTGCAATCCAACCGATCGCCCTGGACACCGATGCACGCTTCTACCTGCGACTTCGCACGATCCACTCGTGCGCCAAGCCCTGCGCATTCACCTACGCTCCGCTCGTCACAATCCCAAGTTCACGACCATCTTGCCTCCACGAGATTTTTGATGCTTCAACATGCTCCTATAATTCTCCACCTCGATCGAAACTCCACCTGAATATGAATCTCTACCTTGTCCCTCATATGAGCCCGACCGGCCCGATTGAATAGCCCCTTCAGTAAGCCATGACAGCACCTCTGCTTAGAATCTTCAAGAATCACAAGCAATTCCAAGAAACACATGCAATAGAAGCTTCCACCAAGAACAAGATCTTGAATCCAAAGCTTCACCTCATCTCTGCATCTTCCTGCCGCATGACTTCTTGGGCCTTGCATGCGCCCGTGAGATCCTCTGCTCATGCGTCTAGCTGCTCTGATTTCTTCACGCGAACAAACTTTCCCTTCTTTACCTGCCGCCGGTCTTCCTGTGGAAATCCCGCATCCAACAACACTTGCGGCGGGTTCCCACCCAGCGAACACAAATGCGGCCCCCTTGCCGCTCTCTGGCTTTCCACCTGCTCACCCGCGAGCAATGCCCTGGCCTCGTTTTCGCGTCTAGCGTGCATGTCTCCGCACCAAGCACCTTACCCAGCTTCTCCTGGCACCTCCTTCGCCAGGCAGCACACGCGGCTACCTTTGCCGCTCGGTCCGGCGCCAATCGAGCGCCCAAGTTTGGCTCTCCCGTTCGTCCTCCTTCTGCTGATCCTGCGACCAAACTCGCGTACCCAAGGCCGAATGCTCCACCTCAAGAACACATTCCTCCTTCAAGATCGCCACTAGGGCTCTGATACCAATTTGTAAAAACTGAGGAAGATCTTGAGATCTTTCTTGCAAGAGATAGAGAGGGAGAGGTAGAGAGGAAGACAACAATTGGGGAGGAAAATACCTAAAGCTTCATTAATTTTTCCCAACCAATACATCATACAAGACCTCTATATATAGAGATGTACAAGGGTGTGGTAGCATGCATGAACAACATATCCTAAAACTAAATCAATACATAACACAAATTCTTTAAATCCATATTTACGAAATCCTGAGGAGGTTAAATCCTGAAAACTGTTTGGTAACATTCATGATAAATTATGTTAAATACTATGTGACTGTTTGGCTATTCTACTCAGGATTTAAGGAGGTTGAAAATTTTGAGTGAAGTTTCTTGTTTCCTGCGCCAATAGAGCCGGAGGATTTCATAAATCCATCAAAAAGGATTTTGAAAATTCGGGATTTAGCACGAAAAGATGGAATTTCCTGTCTGCGATAGCTTTCATTTTCCATATTTTAGGCCTTTTGGCTTGATTTAGCTCAAATTCGCCTCAAATCCGGCCTAAATCCTGCTACCAAACAGCCCCTTTGAGTGATTTGTATCATGTTCTTAAACTACATTAAGATTTTAAACATAACCATTTCAGCTTTGTCTGAAGGAATTTATGGCCTCAATGTATAGTTCAATTAACATAGAAAATGGCTTTATCTTTGACTCTAAGTTCTTGACTGCTTTCAGGCTACTTATCTTTATTCGAATGGCCATTTTAGGCCTCTTTCTTGCATGGAGAATCAAGCACAAGAACGAAGATGCCATTTGGCTTTGGGGCATGTCAGTTGTCTGTGAAATATGGTTTGCCTTTTCATGGCTTTTGGACCAGCTCCCAAAACTCTGCCCCATTAATCGAGCCACCGACCTTCTTGTTCTGAAAGAGAAGTTTGAGACCCCTTCACCTTCCAATCCGTCCGGAAAATCAGATCTTCCGGGCATAGATGTCTTTGTTTCAACTGCCGACCCTGAAAAGGAGCCACCTTTAGTCACTGCCAACACCATCCTGTCCATCCTTGCTGCCGATTACCCCGTTGAGAAGCTGGCCTGCTATGTTTCTGATGATGGCGGTTCTCTTCTCACCTTCGAAGCCATGGCAGAAGCTGCAAGCTTTGCCAATCTATGGGTTCCTTTCTGTCGTAAGCATGAAATCGAGCCTAGAAACCCTGAAAGTTATTTCAGCATGAAGCGGGATCCATACAAGAACAAAGTCCGGTCGGATTTTGTAAAAGATAGGAGACGATTGAAGCGAGAATACGAGGAGTTCAAAGTCCGTATCAATAGTCTGCCGGACTCCATTCGTCGTCGGTCTGATGCTTACCATGCCCGGGAAGAGATCAAAGCAGTGAAGCGGCAACGAGAAGCTCCTCTCAACGAACCTGTAGAACCTGTTAAGATCCAAAAGGCTACGTGGATGGCCGATGGGACTCATTGGCCCGGCACTTGGGTCTACTCTGCAGCTGAACATTCTCGAGGAGATCATGCTGGAATTATTCAGGTATTCTCTTGTGACTATATGGTAATCATTCCCCTACAAAACTGAGTATACTCATCTCTTTTAATGGAGAAATTATTAGATTCGGACACCGGATGGAGAGAATCATTCGGATTTTTTTGTCAACAGAGAGATTTTACTGATCTACAGAGATATTTGTCTACAGTTACTACAGCAGCTAAACTTACTGCAATTTTACTGTAGACAGAGAGAAATCCGGATGATTCTCTTTGTCCGATGTCAACACCTAATAATTTTCCCTAGGAAATTATTCTATGTAGAGTCCGAACATAGAGAATCTTTCAAATTACTGCGTATCTTATGCGTAAGCTCTATGTATTTTGCTGCGTATCTACAAATATGCAAAGCATAATCAAAGCGGACATTGAACGCATGCAGTACGTCTGATAATCCTGAAGATCCTCTAATGGACAGCATTAAAGTTATTTGACCAATATGCTTTATGATTTCTGACAAATTCTTGTTTTCGGGTTGATTTCCTTGTTCCAGGTGATGCTGAAACCCCCAAGTGATGAGCCTTTGCTTGGTAACAATGATGAAATGAAATCTTTTGATCTCACTGAAGTTGACATCCGTCTGCCCTTACTAGTCTATGTTTCACGCGAGAAACGTCCAGGTTATGACCACAATAAAAAGGCTGGCGCCATGAACGCCCTGGTTCGAGCTTCTGCAATCATGTCCAACGGACCTTTCATTCTCAACCTGGACTGTGATCACTATGTATACAACTCTCTGGCCTTGCGCGAGGGCATGTGCTTCATGATGGACCGCGGCGGCGATCGCATCTGCTATGTTCAGTTTCCTCAGCGATTCGAAGGCATTGATCCCTCCGACCGTTATGCTAATAACAACACAGTCTTCTTTGATGTTAACATGCGCGCCCTCGATGGCTTACAGGGGCCTGTTTATGTCGGCACTGGTTGCTTGTTCCGACGGATTGCTCTCTATGGCTTTGATCCCCCTCATTCGAAGGTCCAGAGCTCCTGTTTCTCGACTTGCTTTCGAAGAAAAGGGAAAACTCCTTCTGCAGAGGAGTCTCGAGCCCTGCGAATGGCCGATGAGGACGACGATGACGAAATAATGAATCTTTCATCCTTCCCAAGGAAGTTCGGCAACTCAAACTTCCTTATTGATTCCATACCTGTGGCGGAGTTTCAAGGTCGCCCTCTCGCCGACCATCCTGCAGTCAAGAACGGCCGGCCGCCTGGAGCACTCGTCATCCCTCGCGACCTTCTCGATGCATCCACTGTTGCAGAAGCCATTAGTGTTATCTCCTGCTGGTACGAAGACAAGACGGAATGGGGGCACCGCGTCGGCTGGATATACGGGTCAGTCACCGAAGATGTCGTGACCGGTTACAGAATGCATAATCGAGGATGGAGATCAGTTTACTGCGTGACCAAGCGCGACGCTTTTCGCGGCACCGCGCCGATCAACCTCACCGACAGGCTGCACCAAGTGCTCAGGTGGGCCACCGGATCCGTCGAGATCTTCTTCTCAAGGAACAATGCTCTTCTTGCCAGTCCCAAGCTAAACCATCTTCAAAGAATTGCATACCTCAACGTCGGCATATATCCCTTCACTTCCTTCTTCCTCATCGTCTACTGTTTTCTACCGGCCCTCTCTCTCTTCTCAGGCCAGTTCATAGTCCAGACTCTCAATGTCACATTCCTCACCTACCTCCTTATCATCACCATCACCCTCTGCCTGCTCGCTGTGCTTGAAGTCAAGTGGTCGGGGATCGAGCTCGAGGAATGGTGGCGAAATGAGCAGTTCTGGTTGATTGGTGGCACAAGTGCTCACCTTGCAGCTGTTCTTCAAGGCCTGCTGAAGGTCATAGCAGGAATCGAGATCTCTTTCACACTCACCTCGAAGTCTGCCGGAGACGAAGAAGACGACGACTTTGCTGATCTGTATCTTGTGAAATGGACATCACTGATGATTCCTCCTATAACCATCATGTTGGTGAATCTCATCGCCATCGCCGTGGGAGTAAGCCGGACGATTTACAGTGTGGTTCCGCAATGGAGTAAGTTGATCGGCGGCGTGTTCTTCAGCCTGTGGGTGCTGGTTCATCTCTACCCTTTTGCAAAGGGGTTGATGGGAAGGAGAGGGAAGACTCCAACTATAGTATTTGTCTGGTCTGGTTTGATTGCTATAACTATTTCACTTCTGTGGGTGGCAATCAATCCTCCTTCTGAGAGTTCACAGATTGGTGGTTCATTTACTTTCCCTTGATCTTTCTTTCTTCTTCTTCATGGCAATTTCTTTTCGGGACATAATCTGATATCTGTATTTATAACAAGTTTTGAATGAGTTTGTTTAGTTATATTTGATTGTATCTTTGATAAATTGTGAGGTGGGTCATCTTAGGCAACAATTTGATTGATGAATCAAATTCATGTCATAAAATGATTAAATGTCACAGGTTCGGATCAGATATTTTGATCCATATAATGAATGGATTAATATAACATTCAAAATAATGAAAAATATATATATTATTTTTTAAAATAATTTTCTAATTGCAATAAACAAAATGAGCCCTTAATTAATTTCCTATAGCCAATGGCCGGTTTTTATAAACAGGTCCGATTTTCCAGTTCGGCGGTCGAACCGGCAGTTCGAACGGTTCACACCTGGTTTTGTTGAGGCGGTTCTTAAGGCCAGTCGGTTTGCGATTCAACTGGCCGGACTGATCCGATTTTAAAAACGTTGGTCAATGATGGGTTGCAACTGCAACCAGAGATTTAGGATGTTAAAAAAATATTTAATTTAACTGAGTTTAATTAAATAAAAATTAATATAGCAAAGCATTTGACAAGCAATTCCCATTAGCTTATCAAAATTTTTTGAGATGAGAAGCAATTTTTTTACAACAAAATATATTATAGAGTCTATTTGAAACAACTTTTTTGTTGCTTTGTTTTTTAGATAACAATCATAATTTCACATGAATACTGCTTTATTATTGTTATTTCACTATTTTTCAGAAATGTCTGGCGAGCAATTTTTTTCAACCAGGTAGATAAGTTGTTTTTTCCACAATAAATTCACAATCGACTTTATAAACCGTTATAGTCATCTCAAATATACCCATAAAGTTGGAAAAATATTTTGTGCGAATGCTGAACGTCGTCCGGAGACCAACTATAATGCACCATGTTACCCCTTCGCTCGGTATCGCTACCACTGATGTGGTTGCATCTGATTCGCCTCTAGAAGTAGAGCTATGTCTGGCGTCCGTACAGAATAATTTCTCCATAAAGTGATAGTTTGTATAACACAATTCTTTTTAAAGAGGAAAAACATTATAACACCTACAATAACTTCCAAAAAAAATCATATTTTTTTCACACAATTTTTACAGAAATAAATCCTCATAACGATATCATTCTTCAGTGAAGGATAGGGTCTCACTTCAAACAAACATTGACCCATACAAACCATACTCAAAACTAAAAAGGAAAAAAAAATCATTGAGTACAGGAAGAACAACTCTACTTTGCAGAAAACAAAGTGGAACTAACAGATTACCTATTTCAGATGCATCCACAGTGCAATATCTCTCCTGATAACATCATTATATTGCCCTCTTCCACAGCTTAAGAATGATGAGAAATTCTGAACAGACTGAGAAGAGAAATGGTGGTTCTGAGCTTGCTTTGTTGGCTTCATCATCATAACGGTTGGCAAAGGCAGAGAGTTCTTGTTGAATGAGGTACAGAGTTGTCGGTTTTCGTCGGTTCGATCTGACATTTGACCAGTTGGTTTATCCACACCAATAGACTTATTTGAGTTTAGTTCCCGGCTACTAACAGGAAGTTTTTCTGGAGAGCTACGGATCTGGGCGGATGGCTTGATTCTGTCAAGAAAACGAAGGAACCAGTTACCAAGGCTCCTTCCTGCTTCTAAGTCTCTTTGCTGTATGTTCTTGTGTACAGTAACTGCCACATCAAAAATGGAACGTGTTCTCCTACAAGATGAAAAGGAAGAAATAGAACCCAAGTAGAGAAGGATATTCTGATCCGAATTTTTTACCATTGAAGCAACAAGTAAATGGCTCAAATCTTTAAACTAAACTAAATGTTAGTGCATCTCTTTTTTTTTTTTCCTACTCTCAAAAGTTTTTATCCATGGTTTAAAAAATCGTTTGAGGCACACCTCAAATTATTTTCTATTGCTCACAAAACAAAATTATTTTGTAAATTAAGTCTTTTCACTTGTAAGCTCTCATATCTTGTAGTATTATTTTAGCATGCACACTATATTGTTCTTTTCTTTGTAATACTAATGATAGTATACCAGTCACTCCAAGTATATCTTTCATCAAATGTAAGGAAAAAAAAAAGCATCAAAAGATTATAGAGATTCTACTAATACGAGTTATTTCTTGATATAAATCTTATCCTATAACAAGTTCTCCATTTTGTATTACACTAAACATCTTCTCTCATTGGTAATATTTGAGCTGATCAAATCATCTACATGAAATAATAATGATATTCATCATATTTAAAATTATAGTAAATAACAAAGCAATTTGAATATGATTTTTCGCAACAAATATTAAGGCTGATCGAAGTTGGTGTAAGAAGTAGTGAATATAATATACTGATTTAATTTCATTTAGGAATAATATTTTTAGCCCATTAAACGGCAAATTCATATTACTAGCTCTATCATAAACTTGGTCACATTAAAGCATAAGTTGAGGAGAGTTATTAAATTGTTATTTAGAGGCATTTAGTTATTGTCTTTGGAACATTTCTAATTCCAAAAAATTAATCAACTAGTCGACTTATTTATTCACATATCACAATACAATAACATTTTGCTCCTTTGCAGATATATCATGAGATTCATCAACTAAAATAGAAAAGAAACCTTTGCTAAACCCCTTAATTATGAAATTTGTTATCACAATGGTTGTAAGTATGGTAATATCGCAAGTTATATATTTTTAAATGTTATGATCTATTACTTTTAGTAGCATATTACTTATATCTTCATTATGTTTAGCTAAAAATTATAGTAGCTAAGAAAAATTCTTGGTTTTTTGGATTAATAACACCAATTATATCCTTCGAAAGCTAATCCTTATCTTAAAAGAAACCTCACGCAATCAAAAAAAATATTTAGCGAGTACAATATGTATTTGTAGCACGATCAAATTGCTTTTGAAAGACAAAGCTAATATGCTGACTCTATTTTATTAAGTTCTCACATTTTTGTCGCGCATAATTATAAACACTACCAGGGCCTTCAACATGAAGTTCAAATCTATCTTCTTCTTCTTTCTTT